>JACEIK010005388.1:38956-57545 GCA_018107945.1 Datura stramonium | reverse complement strand
AATGGGTCAATGTTGACCCAAAGACCATAAAATTACTAGAAAAACCCATGCTCCATACCTTTATTTAAAGTTCCCACTCATCCTTTTTCCTTAAAAAGTTGAAAAAACAAAAAACAAAAATTCTCTCTCCTCTTCCTCACTAACCCGTAACTCCCTCCCCCCTTTTCCCTCCATTTTTATCTTCTCCAAGGTTTGGTAAAAGCACCTCTATTCAATTCAGGTAAGTATTTCTCTTCTCTCTCGTTTAGGTAATGATAAAAGCATACTCCCACACCCTTCTTCCCAAAGATTAAAGACCCAAATTTCTATTGTTGGTGAAAAGCTTAAGTTTCATATTATGGGTTTCTTGAGCTTTAATTTCTTAAATTCTTCCATGATAATGTGTTATCCTTGTTGGGTTAAATTATTTTTGGTTGAATATAGTGATTTGAAGTTGTGGGGATGGTGAATTGAATTCATGAATTTGGTGGGTAGATGCATTGATCGAAGAGAGAGAAAGTACATAATTTTAAAATTCATTAACAGGGAGAATCTTGAGTTGTTGACGATTCATGTTAATTCATTATAGATGGTAGTAAATTGGTTGTTGGTTGTTGAATAAATTAAAGGTAGATACTTCCATGTATGAATTACTTGAATTAAGAATTGAAGGAGGAAAGTAAGAGGGATGACCAAAGTAGGCATTCTTGAAAAAGAAAATTTCATGAACTTGGTTGTAGTGTAGAGTTAGTGAATGAATTAGGATTGTTGAGATTGGATGATGATNTAGGATTGTTGAGATTGGATGATGATGGGGGAAGTCTCACGTACCCTATTGGAAAAAGTCTCACCATTATGCTAGCCAGTTAAGTGTGTGGTCAATTTTGCAGCTTTAACACTTAATTAGTTAGCCTTGCTATTCACGAACAAATTTTTTAATGTTCTTGATTTTTGATTGGCAGGTGTCATGGCATCGAAGGAAAAGGAAGTGGTGACCGCTAACCCAAGATTTAAGAGGCTTTGAGAAGGCCTAAAGGGAGCTAGTTCATCAGCAGCCAAGGCTAGCCTTGCTATACAATTTGGAGCAAAGGTTGTAGAGCCTCATGGACTTACACGGTTCAATAAAAAAAGGAGGCCAAATATGCTCCTTGAAATTGGATTAATGAGGGCCGCCGTGTGCTTGAGTTCCCGACCATTTGGGACAAGATCCGTGAGTTGGGAGTTGGATACATCTTTACTGAGCTGAAGGAGTGCAACCTCACTTTGGTGAGGGAGTTCTATGCGAAATAGGACACATCATTTGGAGAGAGCACCAAAGTAAAGATAAGGGGTCAGGAGGTGCAGTTCACTTACAAGAGGTTCAATGCTTTCCTTGGCACAACTAATATAGACCCTTAAGAGTACTTTATCTTGCTCGAGAAGCCTCCTTACCATGACATCCATCACACTCTATGCGGTCTGCACTCATTTACCCGTTGGGCAAGGGACCACAAGGGCACTCACTCCACACTTGGGTTCTCCTACTTGAACAAGGAGATGAAGGTTTGGGTAAAGATCGTTTGTGTTGTGTTTCTCACTGGGACACACATGTTGGACATAACTTGTTATACCACGAAAACCCAAAGATCAGACCCGGGAGTTGAAATGGAGAAAAGTTTAAAATTTGGCATCAGGAACAGAATGAGTCATGGGGAGACTCGTGAGATCAACCCAAGAGTCGTGATGTGACTCCTGGGGAAGGCCGGGGATTTAATGAGAAACTTGAGAAGTGATACCCCATGGACATGACCACGACACATGGTCAGGACCCACGAATCATTGGGTCAGTCGTGGGGTGAGTAAGGAAAGAAAAGATAAGAAGTTAAGCAGTGCACTCGACGGGAGGACCCCAAGAGTCGTGGTCAGTCCCAACGATTCGCGGGGTGAGTCGTGGTTAGGCCGGGAAGGTTTTTGTTGAAGCTCATCTAGTGTACATCACGGATGACCCATGACGAGTCATGAGGTTGCCCGTTAAGAACCCAGAAGACCAATTGAGAAGTGTACCTCACGAAGGACTCCATGAGTCATGACCTGTGACGACGAGTCTTCTGGTCCCTCGTTGAGACCACCTGACAGTTATTTTCTGCGAATTTAGTAAGGGATTTTCCGTAATTCTTAAGTTCCTAAGGTGTAAACTACATCATTTTAGGTTATGAATAGTGACTTTTAAAAGGGTTAAGTTTGTTTTAGGCCTCATTCATTCATGCAATCAACTATCAGTCAACGCCATAACAGATTCTATGCCTTAGCATCCCGTCAGGAGCAGGAGGTATCCCTATATGTGGTCACTGGTATGTTGCAAGTTTTCCATATTGATGTTTATGCTTTGTTAGATCTAGAGGCTACGTTGTCCTTTGCGACACCTTATGTGGCTAGTAGATTTGGACTCAGTCCCGAAGTCTTGTCAGAACCCTTCTCAGTTTCTACTCTAGTAGGTGACTCAGTTATAGCTAGACAGGTATATAGAGGTTTCCCGGTCTCAGTCCTTCAAAAGGTCACCTGAGAAGATTTGATAGAGTTAGCCATGACTGATTTTCAGGTTATTCTCGTCATGGATTGGCTATTTGTATGCTATGCTTCAGTTAATTGTAGAACTCGGATAGTAGAGTTCAGATTTTCGGGTGAACCAGTCTTAGAATGGAAGGGTAGTTCAGCTGTTCTTGTAGGTCATTTCATTTCCTACCTTAAGGCCAGGAAGATAATTTCTAAGGGTTGTGTGTACCATCTAGTTAGGGTTAAGGATGTTGAGTTCGAGACCCCGACTATCCAGTTGGTTCTAGTAGTACGTGAGTATCCAGAGGTCTTTCTAGATGATTTATTGAGAATCTCTCCTAAGCGGGAGATGAGTTTTGGTATTGACCTTCTTCCCGACACACAACCTATATCTATTCCTCCCTATAAAATGGCTCTAGCCGAGCTAAAGGAGTTGAAAGAGCAGTTGAAAGACGTGTTAGATAGGAGTTTCATTAGACCAAGCAAGTCCCCATGGGGTGCACCAGTTCTCTTTGTCTGAAAGAAAGATTGTTCTCTTCACATGTGTATTGATTATCGACAATTAAACAAAGACACCATCAAGAACAGGTCTTCATTACCTAGGATTGATGATTTATTTGATCAGCTTTAGGGTTCCAAGTGTTTCGCAAAGATAGATCTCAGGTCCGGGTATCACCAGCTCAGGGTTCAGGAGAGTGACATCCCGAAGGAAGCCTTCAGGACACAATATGTTCATTATGAGTTTATAGTTATGTCTTTTGGACTAATGAATGCTCCTGCAACTTTTATGGACTTGATGAATAGAGTGTTCAAGCCATACCTGGACATGTTCGTGATTGTATTTCTTGATGACATCTTGATATACTCTCGAAGCAAAGAGGAGCATGCCGCTCATTTGAGAGTATTGCTTCAAATTCTCAAGGATCGTCAATTATATGCCAAATTCAGAAAGTGCGAGTTTTGGTGCTCCATAGCATTTTTGGGCCATGTGGCATCAAGTGAGGGCATAAAGGTAGATTCTCATAAAATAGAGGCGGTAAAGAATTGGCCTAGACCGGTGAATCCTTCAAATATTTGGAGTTTCTTGGGTCTAGCCGGCTATTATTGAAGATATGTTGAGGGTTTCTCATCTATTGCATCACCTTTGACCAAATAAACTCATAAGAAGGTGAAGTTCCAATGGTCGAGGCTTCTGAGAAGAGCTTCCAAGATTTTAAGGCTTGACTTACTTCAGCACCATTGTTAACTCTACTGGAGGGTACCGATGGGTTCGTGGTGTATTTTGATGCTTCTAGGATCGGACTTGGGTGTGTGTTGATGCAGCACGGGAAATTTATAACATACACCTCTAGACAGTTGAAAGCTCATGAGAAAAATTACTCAACCCATGATCTTGAATTGGACGCGGTGGTATTCGCCTTGAAGATATGGTGACATTATTTGTATAGGGTCCACGTGGATGAATTTATGGACCACAAGAGCTTACAATATGTGTTCACACAGAAAGATCTAAATCTTCAGCAAAGGAGGTGGTTGGAGCTACTCAAGGACTACGATATGAGTTTCCTTTACCATCCAAGTAAGGCTAATGTGGTAGCGGACGAACTTAGTTGATTCTCTATGGAGAGTGTGTCCCATGTGGATGAGGGGAAGAATGAGCTGGCGAGAAATGTGCATCGACTTGCTAGGTTGGGAGTTAGGTTGGTTGACTCGACCAATGGCAGTGTTGTTGTTCAGAATGGATCAGAATCGTCCTTGGTGACTAACGTGAAAGCTAGACAAGATAAGGACCCGATTTTAGTAAAGTTGAAGGAAGCCGTTCAAAGTCAAAAGGTGGAGGTCTTTCCCCAAGGGGAAGATGGTGTGCTTCGGTACCAGGGTCGCTATGTATTCCGAACGTAGACAGTTTGAGGAGATGAATGTTGCATGAGGCTCATGGATCTATGTATTCTATCCATCTGGGCACCACCAAGATGTATAGTGGCTTACGGGAAATCTATTGGTATAATGGCATGAAGAAGGATATTGCAGAATTCGTAGCCAAGTGTTCAAACTGTCAGCAAGTAAAGGTTGAGCATTAGAGATCGGAAGGTGTACTTCAGGATATTAGAATTCCTACTTGGAAGTGGGAAGAAATTAATATGGATTTCATCACAGGTTTACCTCATACTCATCGACAATATGATTCCATTTTGGTTGTGGTAGACAGGTTAACCAAGGCCACTCATGTTCTACCAGTTAAAACCACTAATTCGGTGGTGGATTATGCCAACCTATATATCCAGGAGTTAGTCCGATTACATTGAGTTCCCTTATCCATCATTTCAGATCGAGGTACTCAATTTGCCTCTTAGTTTTGGAGGTCATTTCAAAAAGGACTTGGTACACAAGTTAAACTCAGCATGCATTTCACCCGCAAATGGATGGTCAAGTGGAGCTGACAATTCAGTCCCTCGAGAACATGTTGAGGGCATGTGTGATTGACTTCAAAGGTTATTGGGGTGATCACTTGCCCCTGATCGAGTTTTCCTACAATAACAGCTATCACTCCAGTATCCAGATGACACTGTTCGAGGCTCTCTATGGGGGGAGATGTAGGTCGCCCATCGGTTGGTTCGAGGTTGGTGAGGTGGCAATGATTAGGCTAGATTCATTTCATGAGGTAATGGAGAAGGTTCAATTGATAAGGGACAGGTTGAGGACCGCTCAGAGTTGCCAAAAGTCCTATGCCAATGTAAGAAGGAGAGAAATAGAGTTCGAGGTGGATGAATGGGTGTTTCTGAAGGTCTTTCCCATGAAGGGAGTGTTCGGTTTGGAAATAAAGGAAACTTAGTCCCCGTTATGTTGGCTCCTACCGAATTGTGAAAAGAGTTGGAAAGGTGGCGTACGAATTAGAGTTTTCCTCAGAGTTATCTTCTGTGCATTCTGTGTTTCATGTATCTCTCTTGAAGAAGTGTTTGGGTGATACAACTCTTGTCATCCTAGTGGACAGTGTTGGTGTAAAAGATAGTCTTAGCTATGAGGAGGTTCCGGTGGAAATATTGGATCAACGAGTTCGAAGGCTAAGGAACAAGGAAGTAGCTTCAGTTAAAGTGTTACAGAGAAATTAGCATGTTGAAGGAGCTACGTGGGAGACAAAAGAGGATATGATGGCTAGATACCCACATTTATTCTCTACCAGCTTAATTTCAGCATGAGGTATCAGTTTTGCACTCAGACTCTATTTAGTTTTCATGTTCAGTTCATGTGCACAAGTTTATTTTATGAATATGGATGTATGTATGATTCGTGAATTCAGTTCAGCTCTGTAGTTTGCATCAGAGGTAGTCATTTTGTCAGTTTTCGGTTTAAATGATCAGTATTTGAATATGATAATTGCTTATCTCTGCTTTTCTGTGTGTTTTCCAACATTCAAGGACTAATTTTCCCAAAGGGGAGGTATTGTTATACCTCGGAAGCCCAAAGATCAGAGCCGGGAGTTGAAATAGAGAAAAGTAGAAAATTTGGCATCGAGCTCAGAACGAGTCGTGCGGAGACTCGTGAGATCAACCCACGAGTTGTGATGTGACTCATGCGAAAGGCCACGAATTTAACGAGAAACTTGAGAAGTGAGACCCCATGTGTATGACCACGACTTGTGGTCAGGCCCGACGAGTTATTGGGTCAGTCCTTGGGTGAGTAAGGAAAGAAAAGAGAAGATGGAAGGCAGTGCACTCGATGGGAGGAAACCATGAATCGTGGTTAGTCCCCACGATTCGTGGGTGAGTCATGGTCAATATGGGAAGGTTTTTGTTATAGCTCAGCCAATGTACATCATGAATAGTGACCACGAGTTGTGGTCACCCATGACGAGCCGTGAGGTTGCCCGTTAAGAGCCCAAGAGACCTATTGAGCAGTATACCTCACAGACCACTCCACGAGTCGTGACCTGTGATGATGAGTCGTTGGGTCCCTCGTTGGGACCACCTGACAGTTATTTTCTTCGAATTTAGTAAAGGCTTTTCCGTAATTCTTAAGTTTCTAAGGCCTAAACTACGTCGTTTCGGGTTATGAATAGTGACTTTTAAAGGGGTTAAGTTTATTTTACGCCTTATTCGTTCATGCATGCAAGGTAGAATACTTGAGAGGGTGATCAAGCCTAACATTCATCAATTTCTCTTCAATTTCCTATTGGGTATTCAAAGAAGTGTTAGAATCAGCTACAAATAGGTATGTAGGGTAATGAATGAGTGATTCCCTTCACACCCATTCCCAATCCCTGTCTAAAGTATGAAATTCTATCCCTAATCTATGGGGTTCTAACCCAAATGAATGAATCTCCTAATTCTATACATAGGTATGAATCAATTATGATTCTATTGTTGAATTATGAAGCATGGGCAATTTTTATAATGTTTTTAATTTAAAATCATGTTCCTAGTCTTATGAATTAAAATCCCATTGATGAGATGTTCATGAATGATGAGATTTGTGATGAATATATGAGGATGAATGATGATTTTCCCGAATTAAGCTTACCACATTGTTTTGGAGCGAAGGCTCCCAATTATTTTTTTATCTTGTAGTATGTTTTGAGCTAAAGCTTCTCATATACATGATTTCATATTTGAGATGTATTTTAGTATTTATCTTTGTCAATAGACGATGTTGAGCTTCTTTATAAAACGGTGTAGAGCATATGCATGTTTTTGGGAGTAATGTCTAGCACCAAGTAGGCTAAGGGTCGATCACCCTATGCCTCAAAACTATGGGCAAAAGTAGGTTTATACTTCTATATATTACTTTGGGACCTCCCTTGTTAGCTATCCCCAGCCCTATTGGCCCACAAGCTTGATATTGATATCATGGTATCGTCCCTAGCCCTGGCAAGGCTTTGGACGGCTCTACCCACTTGAGTGTGATAGTTGGGACCATGTAAACTCTATCGTGGTATGTCGGTTAAAAGACAAGTCTCCCATTGTTTCTCATGATTTCAGATATGCATATTCATTACTCATGAGATTTATATAAATGCATGTTCTAAAGCAGGTTTGACTCAATGTTCGACTTTACGTATAAATGTTAAAATTAAGCTTTGAGTCAATCGATTCAATTATGATGTTATGAAGTTATGTTATGTAATGTTATGAAGAGATCATGATTTCAGAAAGAATGCATGCAAGCCCTACTCTCAGATTATTGATGTTTACGTTTTACTTAATGCATTGTCTTTAAATGATTTTACTTACTTTAGCGATTTTACTTACCTTGCATACTCGGTACGTTCCATGTATTGACCGCATACTCTATGCTGTATCTTTTTATGATACAAGACCCGGCTCTCAGGTTCAGCCCCGCTCGTAGTCAACTTATTAGATATTTCATTCATATTGTGGGTGAGTCCTTATCTCCCAAGGACTAGACTATTCAAATTTCATATGTGTATTTCAGTTTCAGTTATGTTGAGTTAGTTCGGGTCTTGTCCCATCAACTCGTCACGTTTAGAGGATTTTCAGACATATGTATGTATTCAAATTGATATTATGTTTTGTGATGTTATTTTTAAGTTTAGACTTCCGCTATGATTATATTACTGATTATTCAGTTTCTTGAATTGAGTTAGATGTATGCTTATGCCATGGGTTGACTTGGGGTCTCTCGGGGCTCCTTGTCCCGTGTTGCGATCCGGGCCTCCATTTGGGTCGTGACATAACTAGAGAGCGGGTTCTACATGCTGATATACATGCTTATGAAAGGGATGCAAATCATCTTTGGTGCGGTGCTTTAGGATAATATGAGGAGATCAAGGGACAACTGCAGGTGGAAATATTGCTTTGGTAGTCTCCTGACCCAATTTTTGCAAGAGGCAGGCATTGAGGAGAAGGAGGCAGACCTTTATCTACCTTTAGCAAGGCACCTAGCATGAAAGATGATGGATTTCATGAAGGTGAAGGAGACAATAACTTCCATAGTTCCACTCTTCACTATAACTGATCATCAAGCTTATGATGAAAGTTGGCGAGGTCACATATTTGGGATGCTAGATTTACAGCTGAGGTTAGGAGGTCGACCTACAACAAACAAGGAGATTGTATCCCTCAAGGCGAGGTACCCACTCATGGAGAGTGTTATGCTGATGTGTCGAGTGGGACCAGCCTTTGGATGATGATGAGGCCACGGTGCTGACTGACGGAGTTGATGATTTGGACATGGATGAGAAGGATGATTGATGTTGGGCATATTTTTTTGCCCATTTGCCATGTTTTACCCATATTTGATTATGTTTTGAGTCCATAATCCTTAATTTATGATTAAATTTGTGTATGTGTGTGTTTTATGTTCTAACAAATGATTTAAGTTGATTTTAGAAGGAAACTAAGCAAAATGGGCTCAAAATGATGCAAGAAATGAAGATTTGAGGATCTAATGGGTTTGGTGCTATGGCTGACACCTCGCACCAAGCCCCAAACTTTAGAGAAAAAGAATCACAGTCTGGTGCTGCCATCCCTCAAACTTCAAAGAAATTCACTTCAAAAAGTTAGCGAGATGAGTGGCGTCCCGTGCCAGAGGTGTCCAGACTTAGAGAAATTTGACGAACACTTTGGCGAGATAAGGAGGGCGGTGCACCAGACCCTATTCAGAGCTAAAATTAATGGAAATTTGACTAACTCTATGGTGAGATAGGTGAGGCGGCACGCCAGCGTCATTCTAGGGTAAGAAATGCTTATTTTAAAGCCAAATTTTGAGGGGCAAAAGCGTCATTTGAAGGCTCATCTATAAATAGATGCTTTAGATCGTTTGTTGAGTAGTTTTGGACTTTTGGAAGCAGTCTTTGCTCACTTTTTATTCCATAGTTCATTCATAAAAGCTTGTAAGGCGTTTGGAATGAAGACAAAGTTCTACAACTAGGTTTTCTCTTCTTTACTTCGTATTTTAGTATGATGATGACTAAGTATTTATTTTTACGCTTGTTTATGAGTAGCTAAACTCATATAGAATATTTGGGACTTGAAAGTGAAAGTCCACAGAAGTATAATTAAGGGAAAACGAAAGAAAAAAACATTGTGGTAAGGGGACAAAAATGGGAAAAAGGGGTGCCCACAAAATTATGTTGTTTACTTGTTGCTAGAACAATGAAAGATAGAGCTTTAATTGCAAAATACTTATTGATTCCACAAGAAGAGACTATAAGTCAAGTAGTGATAAAGGGGAATGAGAAGAAAAGAAAAATGGTGAGTTAGCTGAAGGGTGAACAAGCAAGAAAGAGGTGATGGAAAAGAAAAAAAGAGAAAATATCTTAAAAGTACTTAGGGTGGTAGTTACTATAAAAGAAATATCATTCCTACCCGTCCCTTAGCCAACATTACAACCATGAAAGTCCTTGTGATCTAAATCTCTTGGAACAACCAGATAGTCTAAATGTACATGAAGGGAAAGCTTATGGTGTGTGATATATGTGCATTACATCATTTGTGAGCGTGAGGGCGCCTTGATTTTTATATTTCACGTGTCTGGATTGATAATATGAGAGAGGAACATCACTAAAAGTGGAGAGCACAAGATGTCTAAGTTGGTGTACTATTTGTTGCATACTTCATGCTTGATCATGTTGGCCTTGTTTTGAAAGAAAAATGAGCCAATTTTAGAGTTTTTGTAGTTTTGATTGTGAGAACTATAGTTGTGCTTGGTATGAATTAATGTATCTTAGTGAACCACTTAATATTATGCTCTATGCTAGCCGTTTGAGTGTGAATTGATATAGTTACCATGTGTGGTGGTAAAAAATGAGGTTATGTATGTAACTAAGTATTGTTCAAGGACAAACAATGATTTAAGTGTGGGTGGTGATGTTGGGCATATTTCTATGCCCATTTGCCATGTTTTTTCCCATCTTTTACCTTGTTTTGAGTTCATAATCCTTGCAAAATACATAAATTCACGTGTTTGTGTGTTTTGTAAGCTAACAAATGATTTTAGTTGTTTTGAGCAAGAAACCAAGGAAAAAGGACCCAAATTAGCCCAAGGTGATTTTGAGAGTGTGAGAGGAAGGACCTAGGGCTATGGCTGACGGGGGTGCCAGGTCCAAACTTCAGAGAATTGTGCCTCAAAGATGGGGCTATGGTGGTGCTGGGCGCTAGGTCCCAAACATCAGAAGATGTTTCATTCAACACCTTGGCGAGATGAGAGGTGCGAAGCCCAAAACATTCCAGACTTAGAGAAATTTCCCAATATTCTGGTTCTATGGATAGGGCTGGACACCAGAGAGGTTCTAGAGACAAGAAATATGACTAACACTCAGGGGATATAAGTGGCGCGAGGAGCACAGATGATCTAGAAGTGATGAAATTTTGCTAAATCCTTGGTGCTATGGATGGGGCTGGGCTCCCGGAGCTGAACTTTATAGGAAACTTGAGCCTAACATGGGGTTATAGAGGGGCGGCGTGCCAGGCCTATTCAAAGATAGACTTTGTTGATTTTAAAGCCAAGTACTTGAGGGCAGAAGTGTAATTTAAAGGATCAACTATAAATATAGCATCTAGGTCATTTGTTAGCAATCTTTGGATCACTTTTACATTATGTATATCTTTTGTGGAGGGTTGTAACACAACTTTGAAGGAAGAAAAGTTTCTACTTAGGTTTCTTCTTTTCTTCTTTATTTTACTTTGAAAGATGATGATTAAGTCTTTGTTTTTCTACTTGTCTATGAGTAGCGAAACCTATACTCTAAGGTTTTGACCATGGTGGATGATTGAAGTTTGAAAGACTGAATTATGCTAGTTCCAATTCTTCTTTTATGGTTGTTTATATTTACCTGTTTTAATTGATTATTCACTAGCCTAATAAACTTGTGAGTAAATCTATTGGCTTTGGGTTGAACTTGGGAAAGGGAACCAAAAGGGTTAAAGGTAAATATAGAATAGGAATACAAAGAACCTTGAACCATTAGTGAGAGAATAGAAGTTGTTGTTGAGGATAGGGATATGTCATGCCCCACCTTGGGAGGCGTAACTAGCACCTAATACCCACACTGGACTCTAGGCTGACCTGGCTGGACACATGCACTCCTGGTGTGTGCTAGAAACACATAGAAAGAAAACAAACAACTATATCTAGGCTACAAACATAGCCTCAAGCCGACAAGGCCACAATATAAACCGACGCTAAAACAGCTGCCCCAACAAGTGCAACAACAAAATCATTCTATGCGGGACGACAAGACCGTCATGCTGTCTAACAGGTATCATAACTAGGCTCCACACAGCCAACACTCAAATCACATCATATATAGGCCCCACACGGCCAAGAACGTACAACTAACTATAAATTGTAGTCTGCAAGCCTCAAAGAGTGAAATATTGGTCGGGATAAGGCCCAGGCCTACCCAAAACTATAAAACAAAAGATAGGAAAACCTCTATCATCTGGCAACTCCAAAGGAAAGGAGATGACCAATCTGCTGACTCTGAATAGAGGCTAAGGAGGTCCCGAAATCTGTCTGTCTAAACCTCCAGGAAAGTATGCAGCGCTCCATGCTTGGGCGTGAATACAATATTTACTAAATATGTAAGGCAATAATAATAACTGAATAGAAGCTGATAAAAAACTAAAAGTAATTATCGAAAAGGGGCAGAAGTTAGTCTGTATGCTTTCATAACCATAGCCTGCATCTATTAGACAATTATACAAACAGGAACCTAAGTTGCATGATTATACATCCATAAACTATATCTAGCAAGCAAGTATACAAACAAGAACATAACCTGGCTCCATAAGCCTGGAAGGTGCAATAAATACAGAGATAACCTACCTGAGCCCCCATAAGCCTCGGCAAGTACAACTCAATCTATATACCCCTAACCAGGTCATTATGGTTCCACAAGTAACTATCACCAAACCTATCTGGCCTCTAGGACTGCAACTGAGCCCTTGGGCTCCTGTAATAGTATTTGAGCCCTCTAGGCTCCTGTAATTGCACCCTGGGCCTGCAAGGCTCTATTGAGGGTCAGTAGTACCACTATGGCGTAAAGGGAGTCCATACATGAATGGACTTCAAAATGACTTTGTAGGCCTGAATATCGTCCTCTTAGACATCATATAGCTCCTCTGAGAAATCTGTAGCCTCGTAGGGGGATGATATAATTAACAATCCTGAGGACATTTAATGGGAGACCAACTAAGGAGGGTCAATCCCTATAGGAGCACTATTTTATAGCCTTAATATAGTCACTTAATAGGCGTACCCTAGCCCCTTAGGCCTAACACGACACTTACTCGCCCCAAAATTAGTCTATACAGCTGCCAACAGGCACACCCTATGTGCCTACACCTGACTAGAGGGTCATGGCAACGATTACACTCTCAATCGGCTTAGATAGAATAGGGCGAGGTCCGGAGTGACCTAAGCGATACTCTGAAGGTCATACTAGGACAATGGTAGTTCATAAGTGAACAGCAAGGTCGTAAGCGACCAACTATATGGTTCCTTCGCCTAGAAAAACTATAGTGTTGCTACCAACCGGATATGTTCTTAAGCTGTCACGACCGTAGTAGAGGCTCGGATCATAACACGGGACAAGGAGTCCCGAGAGACCCCAAATCGACCCATGGCATAAGCATACATCTAACTCAATCAAGAACTGAATAACCAACAATACAATCATAGCAGAAGTCTAACTTGTATATAACATCAGAATATAAAATCCAAAGCTGAATACATACATATGTCTGAATAGTCTCTAAACATGACGAGTTGATGGGACAAGACCCCAACTATCTCAACAAGCTGAAACTGAAGTACATAAAGAAAAAATTAATAGTCTAGTCCTCGGAATATGAGGACTCACCAATAAAGCAACCGCTAACTTCGATAAGCTGACTAAGAGAAGGGCTGAAGCTGAGAGCTGGGTCCTGTATCATGAAACGATACAACATAGAAAGTATGCGGTCAGTACGTGGAATGTACCGAGTATGAAAGGTAACTAAAACCGCTAAAGTAAGTAAAATCATTTAAGAGAAATGCATTAACTAAACAAAAAATTAACTAAACATAAACATCAGTAAACTATGAGTAGGGCTTGCATGCATTCTTTCTGAAATCATGATCTGTTCATAACATGATATAACATAACTTGATAACATCATAACAGAATCGATTTACTCAAAGATGAATTCTGACATTTATAAGTAAAAGATAAACATTGAGTCAAACCTACTTTAGAAGATGCATTTACATAAATCTCATGAGTAATAAACATGCATATTTGAAATCATGAGGAACAATGGGAGACTCATCTGTTAACCGACATACCATGATAGAGCTTACGTGGTCCCAACTATCATACTCAAGTGTGTAGAGCCGTCCAAAGCCTTGCTAGGGATAGGAAAGATACCAGGATATCGATATCAAGCTCATGGGCCATTAGGGTCGGGGATAGATCACAAGGGAGGTCCCAATAATATATAATAGTGTTAACCTACGTTGGCGCGTAGTTCTGAGGCATAGGGTGATCGACCCTTAGCCTACTCGGTGCTAGACACTACTCTCTAAAACATGCATATGCTCTACATCGTATATAATAAATCTCAATATCATCTATTGATGAAGCTCAATGATTAAATACATCTCAAACATAAAATCAGGCATATGAGAAGCTTTTAGTTCAAAACATACCACAAGCTGAAAACATACTTGGGAGCCTTTGCTCCAAAATCATATGGTAATCTCTGCATAGAATGACATAATTCAAAACATACCACAAGCTAAGAGAATGAAATTGGGAGTCTTTGCTCCAAAATCATGTGGTAAGCTTAATTCGGAAAAATCATCATTCATACTTAACATGTGAGCACCGCCCAAAGCTTATCTTACTTAGAAATACTCAATTCTCATGGGAAACATAATTATAGGTAGCTTCAAATCATGCTTTTCATCATGACATCTCATCATTATCACATATACATCACAAATCTCACTTTTCATGAACATCTCATCGATGGGCTTTAAAAATCATAAGTCTAGAAACATGGTTTTAGTTGAAATCTTTATAAAAATAGCCCCTGCTTCACAAATCGATAATAAAATCATAATCAATTCTTACCCATGTGTAGAAATAAATACTTCATGCATTTGGGTGAAAACCCCATAGATCAATTATGGAATTTCATACTTTTTAGAGGGGAATTGGGCATGGGTGTGGAAGAAACCACCCATTCATAACCTTACATACCTGATGAGGCTGAATCTTACTCTCCCTTGAATGCCCAAAAGAAGATTGAAAGATATTGAAGATTGCTATCTCAAATCTCTTCTACCTTGCATGCATGGATGGAAAATAAGTAATCTGAACTTAACCCCATAAAAGGCCACTATTCATACCCCAAAATGTCATCGTTTAGGCTTTAGATTTATGAAAAGGCCCTTACTAATTTTGCAGAAAAAGGCTGCCAGGTGACCCTATCAGGTGACCTGACGACTCATGGCCTGAGGGAACGACTCGTTGAGTCATCCATGAAGTACACTGCTTCACCTACACTATAGGGCTCATCACGGTTCATCCCACGACTCGTTATGGGTGACCACGACTCATGGTCACCACCCGTGAAGTACACTAGCTCATCTTCAAGAAGTCTTCTTCAGGCTTGCTAACGACCTACCCCATAAATCGTAGGGTCTGACCACGACTCAAGGGGACCTTCCATCAGGTACACTGCCTATCTTTCTTTTCCTCTCTTATTTCTCCTCCCCATGGCTGACCCAATGAATCGTGGGGCCTGACCACGAGTCGTGGTCATGCCCGTGGGGTCTCAACTCTTTCAGTTCCTCTCACTGATCCCTGTGACTTCCCTACGAATCACCTCACGAGTCTCCCCACGACTCGTCCTGTTCCTGGTGAAAACTTTTCAAAATTTTTCCCTTTCAACTCCCGCGTCTGAACTTTGGGCCTCCGAGTTATAACAATATCTCCCCCTTGGGAGCATTCATCTCTGAATGTTGGAAAACACATAGAAAAGTATATATATGCAATTATCATTATCAAAATACTGATCATTCAAATCGAAAACTGATGGAATGTATACCTCCAATTCAAAATATATAGATGAACTGAATTCACGAATCATACATACATCCACATACATAAAAGAAAATTGTGTGCATGAACTGAACTTGAAAACTAAATAGAGTTTTAGATCAAACTAATTCCTCAAGCTAACATTCAGCCAGTAGAAAATAAATGTGGGTATCTAGCCATCATATCTGCTTCGGCTTCCCACGTAGCTCCTTCAACATGTTGATTCCTCCATAACACTTTAACTGAAGCTACTTCCTTGTTCCTTAACCTTCAAACCTGTCGATCCAATATTTCCACCGGAATCTCCTCCTAGCTAAGGCTGTCTTTTGCACGAATGCTGTCCATTGGAACAACTAAAGCTGGGTAACCCAAACATGTTTTCAAAAGCGATACCTGAAACATAGGATGCTTGGAAGATAACTCTGAGGGCAACTCCAACTCATATGCCTCCTTACTAACCCGTTTAACAATCCGGTAGGGGCCAACATAACGAGGGCTGAGTTTTCCTTTCTTTCCAACCGCATCACTCCTTTCATGTGAGATATCTTCAGGAACACCCAGTCATCGACTTAAAATTCTAATTCTCTTTTTCTCACGTTTGCATAGGACTTTTGACGACTCTGGGCAGTTTTCAATCTGTCTCTTATTAACTGAACCTTCTACATTGCCTTATGAATCGAGTCTGGCCCTATCATTGCCGCCTCACCAATCTCAAACCATCCGATGGGCGACCTACATCTCCACCCGTTGAGAGCCTCGAATGACGTCATCTTAATACTAGAGTGATAGCTGTTATTGTAGGCAAACTCAATAAGGGGAAAGTGATAATACCAACCACCTTTGAAGTCAATCAAGCATGCCCTCAACATGTCCTCGAGGGTATGAATTGTCCGCTCTGCTTGACCATCCATTTGCGGGTGAACTGTTGTGCTGAGTTTAACCTATGTACCAAGCCCTTTTTGAAATGACCTCCAAAACAAAGAGGTAAATTGAGTACCTCGATCTGAAATGATAGATAAGGGAACCCTATGCATTCTGACCAACTTTCGGATATACAGTTTGGAATAATCCTCCGCCGAATCCGTAGTTTTGACCGGTAGAAAATGTGCAGCCTTGGTCAACCTGTCTACACAACCCAAATAGAATTATAGTGTCGACGTGTACGAGGCAGGCCTGTGATGAAATCCATATTAATATCTTCACACTTACACATTGGAATGCTAATATCCTGAAGTATGCCTCTCGGCCTTTGATGCTCGACCTTTACTTGCTGATAGTTTGGGCACTTGGCTATGAATTCTGCAATTTCTTTCTTCATGCCATTCCACCAATATATTTCCCACAAATCATTATATATCTTGGTGGCACCTGGATGAATAGAGTACCTAGATCCATGAGCCTTATACATCATCCAACTCCTCAAATCATCAACATCTGGAACACATAGGAGACCCTGGTACCAAAGAACACCATCTCCCCCTTGAGAGAAGCCTTCCACCTTCTGACTTCGAATGGTTTCTTTCAGCTTTACCAAAATCAGATCCTCATCTTGTCTAGCTTTCACATCAGTCACCAATGCTGATTTTGATCTATTCTGGACAACTACGCCGCCGTCGATGGAGTCGACCAACCTAACTCCCAACCTTGTGAGTCGATGTACATCTTTCCATAACTCCTTTTTTCCTTTATCCACATGGGACACACTCTCCATAGAGAGCCTACTAAGTGCGTCCTCTACCACATTAGCCTTACCCGGATGGTAAAGGGCACTCATATCATAGTCCTTGAGTTGCTCCAACCACCTCTTTTGCCAAAGATTGAGATCTTTCTGCGTAAACATATATTGTAAACTCTTGTGGTCCGTAAATACATACACATAGACCCCATACAAATAGTGTCGCCATATCTTCAAGGTAAATACCATCATGGCCAATTCAAGGTCATGGGTCGGGTAATTCTTCTCATGGCTTTCAACTTTCTAGAGGCATATGCTATCACTTTCCCATGCTGCATCAACACACATCCAAATCCAATCCTTGAAGCATCGTAATACACCACGAATCCATCGGTACCCTCGGGTAGGGTCAACACTGGTGCTGAAGTGAGTCGAGTCTTCAACTCCTGGAAGCTCTTCTCGCAAGCCTTCGAGCATTGGAATTTCACCTTCTTCTGAGTCAACTTGGTCAAAGGTGTTGCAATAGATGAGAAACCCTCAAAAAACCTCCGATAGTAACCAACTGAACCTAAGAAACTCCGAATATCTAAAGGATTCTCTGCTCTAGGCCAATTCTTTACCGCCTAAATTTTTTGAGAATCGAACTTTATGCCCTCACTCGATACAACATGGCCCAAAAATGCTACAAAGTCCAACAAAAACTCACACTTTCTAAACTTGCAATATAATTGGCGATCCTTCAGAGTCTGAAGCAGTACTCTCAAATGAGCAGCATGCTCCTCCTCGCTCCGAGAGTATATAAGGATGTCATCAATGAACACGATCACGAACATGTCCAGATAATGCATGAACACCCTGTTCATCAAGTCCACGAAAGCGGCAGGAGCATTCATTAGTCCAAAAGACATAACTAAAAACTCATAATGGCCATACCGCATCCTGAAAGTTGTCTTCTGATCTCGGGCAAAATAGCATGCCCAAGTGATGCTTTATAACTTAGTTTTGTCTTGTTTATCAAATTAATTATATGCACTATCATGTAATTTTATGTAGATGTGAATATATACACTAACCAACATGATTAGTTCTTGTTTTTGTAGGTTTAAAATGAATTTGAGGGACTAATCCATGCGTTGGTGAAGTGGAGGCTTGGAAGCGGAATTAAAACACGAACTCGACAAGGAAGATGCGCGAAACAGCCCACCTACGCGTTGGCAACGTACCACGGAAGGCAGGCTGCGCGACCAAGGCCACCTGCGCATTGACAATGTGCCACAGCAGGCAGGCTGCATGACCAAGGCCACCTAGCGCGCTGCCCAAGCAACGTGACACGCTGCCAACACGGCAAGGGGCTG
>JACEIK010005388.1:12805-33325 GCA_018107945.1 Datura stramonium | reverse complement strand
TCAATACACATGCGAAGAGAACCATCCTTCTTTCGGACAAAGAGAACTGGTGCACCCCATGGAGACTTGCTCGGTCTAATGAAACCCTTATCTAACAAGTCCTTCAACGTCTCTTTTAACTCTTTTAGCTCGGCTGGAGCCATCCTGTAGGGACGAATAGATATAGGCTGCATGTCGGGAAGAAGGTCAATACTGAAATCAATCTCTAGCTTGGAGGGAACACCTGGCAAATCATCAGGAAAGACCTCTGGATACTCACGTATTACTGGAACTGACTGGATAGTCAGGGTCTCAAACTAGACATCCATAACCCTAACTAGATGGTACATGCAACCCTTAGAAATTATCTTCCTGGCCTTAAGGTAGGAAATGAAATGACCTACAGGAACAGCTAAACTACCCTTCTATTCTAAGACTAGATCACCCGAAAATCGAAACTCTACTGCCCGGGTCCTATAATTAACTGAAGCATAGAATGCAATTAGCCAATCCATGCCGAGAATAACATCAAAATTGGTCATGGATAACTCTATCAAATATGCTGAGGTGACCTTATGAAGGACTGAGACTGGGCCACCTCTATTCACCCGTTTAGCTATAACTGAGTCACCTACTAGAATAGAAACTAAGAAGGATTCTGACTCAACTTCGGGATTGACTCCGAAGATACTGGCCACATAAGGTGTCACAAAAGACAAGGTAGCCCGCGGATCTAGCAAAGCATAAACATCAATATTGAAATCTTGCAACATACCAGTGACCACATCCGGGGAGACCTCCTGCTCCTGACGGGATGCTAAACCGTAGAATCTGTTCTGGTGCTGACCGTCAGCGTGCTAGTAGATTCCCCCTGATGTGCTGTGCGTGTGGGACGGGCTGCTGAACTAGAAGCTGGGCCTCGGCCCCCAAACTGATCCTATCTCGCTGCTGGATAATTCTTCAGCACGTGTCCAAGCTGCCCACACCCGAAACAAGTACCTGAACCTGCCAAACACTGGCCAGTGTGCCCCCGATCACATCTGTAAAAAGCTGGGATGCTAAAATTTTCAGGTATGCTGCTCGCCCTCTCTAATCATATCTAGGCCAGGATGGCACACTCAATGTTGATGATGCTGGGGTTGATGAACTCCGGTGGATATGCTATCGGTGCCCACCACTAGACCTTTGCTGAAAGAATCTGTGGTCCTCAGTCCTGGCCCTCTTGGCCTGCCTCTCTCCCAAATGCGCCGCCTCCATCTGTCGGGCGTACAACACTATCCGTGGGAAATCCATATCCTGATGGAACATAGCGGTCCTACAATCCTTGTCCAAGTAGCCCACTACTCCATGGACAAATCTACTCACCCGCATCCTCTGATTGGCTACCAACTCTTGGGCATATTTCGATAGGCGAGTGAACTCAAGGGAATACTCTTGTAAAGTCATTCTCCCTTACTTCGAATTCATGAACTCAACTATCTTAAACTCCCTCATCTCCCGAGGGAATAACCGGTCTAGAAATGCAACATGGAACTCTTCCCAAGTGACTGGACCTGCTCCTGGGAACCTGCTATCCTTCCATTGGCAAAACCAGATATGTGCAACCCATTTTAACTAATAAGAGGCCAACCCGACACACTCAACCCTATTCACCCCCATGAATTGGGTGATCTTGAAAATCTCATCTACGAACTCATGTGGGTCCTCATCTACCTTGAACCCAAGGAACTCCGGCAGGTTCATCCTCAAGAAGTCTCTGACTCGAGCCGCCGCTGTGTTTCCATTTCACGGAACATGCACAATGGCTTGCTAATTGACGTGAGTGGTCAAGGCCTAGTCAAGCATATGAATAGTGACCCAGAATTCAGCATGGGTAGCTGGCTCTAGTTGTCACGCCCCGCCTTGGGGGGTATGACTAGCACCTGGTGCCCTAGACGGACCTGGACTACTAGCTGGTGGGCCAAGGCACGTCTGGTGCCTGGCTAGCTCTATCTCAGGTTTCTGGAAATAAAGGGCTANTGCTAGTTATGTTATTATTATTCAGATGTGTTCAGTTGCTTTGCATACTCGGTACCAGTGGTACTGACGCCCGTTGGGGCGCTGCATTACTTGCCTGCAGTTACTCATAGACGAGGAGGCGATCCCTCGTGACTCCAGTTAGCCTATAGAGTCATCAGCTTCCGTCACACGGAGCTTGATATTCATAGGTGTAGTTCATTTTCTTTTGTTGTACAGTATGGGTAGGTCGTGGCCCTGTCCCGACCATTTTATCAGTACTCATAGAGGCTTGCAGATTTTATCTATACATCTCCCTGTGGTTAGTTGTGCTGGTCGCGTGAGGCCGTGCGTTATGTCTAGTTGTTTAGCATTCTGATTGTGTTGGCCGTGTGGGGCCATAATCTGATAGTAGTGGTGACCTTGCTGGTCACGTAGTTATACAGTATTCTTTTATTGAGTTATCGATGACTAGACAGCACGGTGGCCTTGTCGGCCCGCATTGGTTCCCCTATGAGATATAGGACTCTGGTTAGCTGAAGCTTTATACAGGTGGCTATAGGCCCAGTCGGCCGGAGGCTGTATTTATAGCCGTTATATAGCCCGTTGTTTCCAGAAATCCGAGATAGAGCTAGCCAGGCACTAGATGTGCTTAGGCTCACCAGTTAGCAGTGCAGGTCCTACTAGGGCACCAGGTGCCAGTCATACCCACTAAGGCGGGGCGTGACAGCACACATGCAAGTGTTTTGTAGAGTCAAGAGCTATCTCCGGCCCAATTGGCCCTTCAGCTGGATATCGATATCATGGTATCGTCAATCACCCTAGCAAGGTTATGGACAGCTTTACCCATTTGAGTGTGACAGTTGGGACCACAGAACCTCTATCGTGGTATGTCGATTAAGTGACAAGTCTCCCACTATTCCTATCATTTCGATTTGCATATTTATTACTCAGGATGATTACTTATGCATACATTTTCATAAAGCAAAGTTTGACTCATTTTTTATCTTTTGATATAAATGTTATGTTTCAGCTTTGAGTCATTCGAGTCAGTCATGATGTTATAATGATATGCATGGTCATGTTATTATAATATTATGAATTCAGACAGAATGCATATATGCCTTTCCTTTCACGTTGAAAGCTTATGATATATTATGAAATGTCTTAAATGATTTACCTTTCTTGAGCGGTTTAACTTACCTTGCATACTCGGTACGTTCCATGTACTGACCGCATACTTTCTATGCTACATCTTTTCATGATTCAGGATCGGGTTCTCAGGTTCAACCCCGTTCGTAGTCGCTTATCAAAGTTAGTATCATATTAATTGGTAAGTCCTCATCTTTCGAGGGATAGACTTTTAGTTATCTAGGTTGTATTTTGAATTTTAGTATTGTTGAGCTAGTTGGGGGTATTGTCCCATCAGCTCATCCAGATTAGAGGCTTATCACACTTAGGCTTGTATTCAGCTTCAGATGTTCATTCTGTTGTTATTTTAAGTTTTACTTCCGATGAGTTTATTATTATGTTTTCTTCATGTTTATTAAATGAGTTAATGGAATGCTTATGTCATGGGTCGACTTGGGGTCTCTCAGGGTCCCTTGTCCCGTGTCTACGATTCAGGCCTCCGTCCGGGTCGTGACATACCCACATACTATGGCTCGTAGTGGGGACTCGTGGTTGGGAAACAACTTAAATGATCTGGACCATGGGTCTTCCTATGACCCGTACTACCAACCTACTACTCGTAGGTTGAGTCTTACTGAAGTAAATATTTTCAACTTTTCCTACTGATCACACTTCAAATCTTAAGTCTAGTCTTTGGAACTTTTGGGGTATTACAATATCTCCCCCTTGGGAACATTCGTCCGTCAATGTGGGTTAAGCATACTGAAGAACTGGGAAAAGAACTGCCATTCCAAATACTGAACATCTAAAGCTGAAAACTAACGGAGTGAGTGACTCCAGGCTGATACACATGATTGAACTGAATTCATGAGACATACATACATGCTAAGACATGAATGGAACTACTATGCACGACTTGACATAAAACTGAAGAGAAATCTAAGGATGAAATTTATACCTCCAGCTAGAACTAAGTTGGCGGGAGAAGATACCGGTACTTAGACATCATGTCTGCTTCAGCTTCCCACAGAGCTCTCTCAAAAAGGTGATTCATCCACAGGACGTTCACCGAGGAAACTTCCTTATTCCTCAACTTACGAACCTGATGGTCAAGGTTTCAACTAGTACCTCCTCATAGGTAAGGTTTTACTTTAGGCTAACTTCCTCTACCTGAACCACTAAACATTGATCTTCGATGCATTTCTTCAGCAAGGACACACGAAAAATCAGATGCACCGAAACTAACTCCGCTAGTAGCTCCAACTCATTGGTCACCTTGCCAACACGTCTCATAACCTATATGGCCAAACATACTGGGGATTAAGCTTCCCCTTCTTTTCGAACCCTTAAAGAATCAAGAAATCTCTACTTGCCTCAAAATGAAGATCAAGCATCAAATTATGAATTTGCCCTTCCATAACCATTCCAAGTGATCAAAATCTGTTCAAATATGTATTCTACATAAGAAAATAAACTCATGGAGACCCATATTGATATACTTCTGTTCCGGGCACAAAAGGTCAATCCAAAAGTCAACCCTAAGCCCATAAGGGCAAAACTGGAATTTTATTTAAAAATCATGTTACCCATAATGTAAAGAACCCAAATATGAAATTTCATCCAAAAAAAATCTCAAATAGACTTTGAATTCATAAAAATACAGTCTCTTAACTCTAGACCCAAAATCCTCAATTTTCTCTCCAATAAATTCACAAACAAAAATGAAAACCAACTGAAGAAATCATGGAGAAATACCAAAATAAGAATTACATACTTACCCATTAATTAAATAGAGAAGAATTCCATAAAAATCACTCAATTCCGAACTCTAGAACTCCAAATATCCTCAAAATACGAAATAAACACAGTTTGTGCAAAAATACACTATTCAGGCATTTATATAGGGTTGCACCAGCAACTTTAATTTTTACTAAAATGGCTATAACTTCATCATACGAACTCGAAATGCGATGATTCTTTTTACTATAGTTCGCAAATAATGTTAA
Source organism: Datura stramonium (assembly GCA_018107945.1). NCBI lineage: Eukaryota > Viridiplantae > Streptophyta > Magnoliopsida > Solanales > Solanaceae > Datura > Datura stramonium. The sequence goes on along the minus strand of JACEIK010005388.1, from coordinate 28,214 downwards.
GGACCTACTCGTTCAATCATAACTCCATTTGGTGCTCATTTTCCCAGTCATACATCATTTTTACTCGTTCAAGAATTATTTAATCTTTTGTAATAAAACCCGATCTTGACTTATCGAAATTGCATCAAACTTTTTAGATAGCTGCTATAATTAACTCTAAGAATTTTTAAAGTCTCGGAATAATTTTTCGATCTCAAAAACTAAAAACGAACCTCTAAGTAGTTACACTTTATGCTTAAAATCATGCCAAATACACAAATTTTCAAATCAACCCGAAACTAATCCGGAATCCTCTTGTCACAAACCAAATATGAAATTAATCATAAAATTCATTTCAGACCTGTTGGAATCATCAAATCACCGTTTGGAGGTTGTTTTGATCGAAAGTTGAATGTGGTCGAACTTAGCTTCCTCAAAGCTAATAAATCCAACCAAAGGTTCAAATCAGTCCCGAACACCTCGGGATCCATGAAAACTACCCAACTAAGTAATAAATCACCATCCCGAACTAATAAGACTTTCAAACCCAAATTCGAGCTCGTTAACCTGAAATATTGACTTTGGTCACACCTCTCAAACTTCACCTTCCAAAAATCGAAAATCTTATCCAATCTTCATGGATCATCTTGGAAATTGTGTCATCCATCTCCGCAAGTCATAAGTAGCAAAATAAAGATACAGAAAGGTTAAAACTAGGGAAACGGGTCAAAAATCACAAAATGACCATGTGGGATTTTACACTTCTAGGCTTGGCTAATAACTGCGCTTCTTGAAGTACTACATGCTCGGCATCTGTGGCAGGGATAAGGATTTATCCTGAACATACACATTTTAACCATCATTCCCATCACGGGGGAACATTCACAGGGGTTAGTAAGGAAATTATGATCACAAATCATTCAAGAAACAGTAAGCTGGGCATATACTTGATATAACACAATCTTATGAGTCAATAAGGGAAATATTAAGAACTAAGTCCATAGAGCTGAGAATGCTGAGAGACATGAGTTTACATACATAACAAGGGAAATGACCTGAAGCTGGGATTTATGGAAGCATGCAAGAAGACTTGAATCACCATCTGAAGTAGTTACTTCTCATTCTATGTATCTGAGTACGAATACACGTAAGGAGTACTTGGAACTTATACATGGTCATAAGATGTTCACATACAGCATAAGTAGAGTATCGCATAGACTGAAGTACAGAAGGACACATGAATAAGTGTGGATTGATCTCCCTTATTTACTGATCCTGGACCTTCACACTTGAAACTCAAGGCATGACCTGGTCCTTCACCTTATAATCTCCCCCTTAGCTTAAAGGTCATCATTCTGAGGATTGGCATTCCGAGGATTGGTCCCCTTTTAAGTCTAGGACAAAATCACTATCTCTTGACTTCCCATTTTCCCCAAGGCTATCATGGAAAATATCATACTTCTCCGCTTGTACCCCCCACTCTTTTGGTTCCTTATTTCAAGTTCATGAATTCTTGTGCCTCAGCTTTTCTTAACTCCTGTAGAGAGAAATGACTGGAGAGCGCCTCTTATTCCACTGATTGGTGTTATTCTTTGGAGTGTGAATACATGAGTTCAAAGGATAGAAAGATATTTCATCACACGACATAGATCATGAAAGAAGGGAACATTTCCTAAAACGTGTCGTAGCCTCGTTGTCATAAGTGTGGTGTGCTTCACACCCATGAAAAAGACTCTACTTAACGCGGCTTTTCGATACCCTAGGACACCTCAAATCTATGGCTCTTATACTAAGTTTGTCACGACCCAAATGGAGGCCTGGATCGTAGACACGGGAAAAGGGACCCCGAGAGACACCAAGTCGACCCTTGGCATAAGCATACAACTAACTCATTTAATAAACTGAAGAAATCATCAATATAATCTCAGCAAAAGTCTAATTCAGTCATCACCTCAGAATAACATCCGAAGATAACACTTACATAAGTCTGAAAAGCCTCTAATCTAGACGAGTTGATGGAACAAGACCCCAACTAACTCAACAATACTGAAACTGGAAATACATAAAAGAAAATGATAGTCTAGTCCTCAAAGGATGAGGACTCACCATTCCTAAGCAGAAAAAAACTCTGAAAAGCTGACTAAGAAGGGGGCTGAAGCTGCAAGCCAGGTCCTATATCATGAAATGGTGTATTATAGGAAGTATACGGTCAGTACGTGGGATGTACCGAGTATGCAAGGTAAGGAAAACCGCTTAAATAAAATAAATCATTTAAAACAATTCATAACATATCATAAGCTTTCAAGTTTGAGAAGAAGGGATACATGCATTCATTCTGAAATCATAATCTTTTATGACATGACCATGCATAACTTTATAACATCATGATTTACTCAAATGACTCAAAGCTGAGACATAACATTTATAAGAAAGCTGAACGATGAGTCAAACCTTGCTTTTAGAACATATATGTGTAAAATAACCTCCATGAGTAATGAATATGCAAATCTGATTAATATAGACAGTGGGAGACTCGTCACTTAACCGACATATCATGATAGAGCTTACGTGGTCCTAATTATCACACTCAAGTGGGTAGAGCTATCCATATCCTTTCCAGGGCTATGGACGATACAATGATATCGATATCAAGCTCAAGGGCCAATAGGAACGGGGATAGCTCACAAGGGAGGTCCCGATAATATAATAGCATCAACCTATATTGGCGCTAGTTCTGGGGCATAGGGTGATCGACCCTTAAAACCGCTCGGTGCTAGACTCTTCTTCCAAAAACATGCAATGCTCTACATCGTATATAACAAAGATCAACATCGTCTATTGACGAAGCTCAAGATGAAATCATGCATAACTCAACATTGTATGAAATGAAGCTCATTTTCTATTGACAAAGCTCAATCATGCATGGAATCGACATCATATGAAAATGAAGCTCAACAATGCCCTTTGACAAAGCTCAATAATGAAATCATGCATAGACTCGACATCATATGAAAATGAAGCTCAACATTGCCCTTTGACCAAGCTCAATAATGAAATGATGCATAGACTCGACATCATATAAAAATAAAGCTCAACATTGTCCTTTGACAAAGCTCAATGATAGCATACATCTCAATTATGAATTCATGCATATGAGAAGCTTTATTTCAAAACATACCACAAGCTCAAATATTAGTGGGTACTCCAAACCATGTGGTAAGTTTTACTTAGGAATATTTAACTCAAACATACCACAAGATAATAATATGAAAACTTGAGAGACTTTGCTCCAAACAATGTGGTAGACTTATTTCGGGAAAAATCATTATTTTAAACCAACAATTGGGCATTGCCCAAAGTTTTATCATATTTGGATCTACTCAATTCATTTTGAAACCAATATAATAATTATGGGTAGCTTTGGAAACATGCATTTTAATCATCAAATATCATCATCATTCTCTTCTTTCATTAACTTCTCATCCATTGGCATTTAATTTCATTATTTAGAAAACATAATTTAGATTGAAAACAATTTAAAATATGCCCAAGCTTCACAATTCATTAATATAAATATAATCTAATCATACCCATGTATAGAGATTGAAGAATTATGCAATTGGATAAAAATTTCATACTTGTCATAGGTGATTTTCATGATTTGATAGAAATTGGCCATGGGTGTGGAAGAAAACACCAATTCATAACCCTACATACCGAGTGTGATGATTCTTTGGCTTTTCTTGAAGATCCAAGAGGAATTGAGAAGTTGGAGGTGATGAACCCTAGCTCCTTCTTGGGAGTAAATATATTCTAAGCATGTTGAAGAGAGTAAGGATTTAGGCTAGGTTAATCCCTTTAATCTGACATTAAGGAAGCCCAAAATTTCGTTATTTAGGAGTTAGAAGAATAGGAGTTTACCAAAAATGCCCCAAAATTAATGAAATAAAACCTGTAACTGGCAGTTACCACGACAAAAAGTATGGGTCGTATGTTTCTTGTACGACTCGTAGTAAGAGTCGTACCATGCCTGCTGCAGCTTCACTAAATCACTCATAACTTTTTACTATTAACTCCAATTGATGTAAGATTAAATGTGTTGGAAAGATGAATCAAAGGGATTTAATTGGATTGGCTGAATCACCCAAAAATATTTTGTAACGTGAGATCTATGATCGGTTGAAGTTGACCCTTATATGAACCAATACGAAAAATCCAATCGGCAAAAAGGCTCTCAACTCAACTTCATGATAGAGGTTTCATTAAGACCTTTATTTGCATCCAATAAAGTTCTTACACTTTGGAATTAATCTTAACACCTTGTTCCATAAATTAATTGGGTTTAGGTCTATCCACATACCTAGAAGGGTTCCTAACTTAGCCCAAAAGTCCGAGGCATTATGATATATCAACTCACGACTATACCAACGATTCACGCCATCATATTATGACTCGTATCATGAGTCGTACCACCAACCTATGGTTTCCTCCAGTGAATAATGAGTCCATTCTTCTCCAACTCTCTAAATATTTCCACGACTCGTACCATGATCCGTAACTCCATCCTACGAGTTGTACTATTTCCCGTACAATCATTCACATGACAACTCTAAAGACTTGCTACGACTTCTGGCCACGGGTCATACCCACATACTACGGCTCATAGTGGGGACTCATCGTTGGGAAACAACATAACTAATCTAGACCATGGGTCTTTCAACGACCTGTACTACCAACCTACGACTCGTAGGTTGAGTCGTACTGAAGTAAATTTTTCCAACTTTTCCTGCTGATCACACTTCAAATCTCAAGTCTAGTCTTAGAAACTTTTGGTGTATTACACAGATATAATACTAACTCATAATTGAACTGAAGTAACATGTAGAGACCCTATCTAAAAATATAAATACAGTAAATAATCTAAAATCTATGGGAAAACTGTAAGAACTGATAAACTGAGTTAGGGTCATAAGCATATCCTGAAAAATGATAGATTGGACTCGAATGAGGACTTTAACCATACTGTGGGAAAGACTATAACCAATATATAACCACGTAAGCTAGACGTAGAGTTTGATTTATACTCCCATCGAAGAGAGCCCATTGTACCTTTCCAGGGTATAGTGGCCGAGCCGTGTGATCACTATCTTGGACCAATCCGGGCTAATTACCTTTAGTGGCATATAGTTTTGAGAATCTAGGTGCGCTGAACCCCGGCCTGCTGATAACATTCAAATTCACTCCTCGTAAAGAGAGAATATAAACGGTCGATGGAAAAATAATTATACCCGATGAGTGTCACTGTCGAATACCACAGGGAATAGCACTTAGATGGCACAAAAGTTGTCTGTCAAGTCAAATTAAGAAGCATCATTGTATTGAAAACAAATAAATAAAAATTTGGGGTTTCAAAAGAATACAATTAAAATTTAAAAACAACAATATATCAATAAAAAATATAACCAACTTGAATTAACAAAAGTGAGCAAGAGCTAGGAGTATTCTTTTAAATGGATGTTTTTTTACCTTGAAGAAGAAGAATAAAAAGCTACTCAAAATTTCTCTCTCTAACTTTCTAAAAATCTAGAATGGAATCATATGGTACTTTCTAAAGAATGTGTAGAAATAGGTCAAAAGTTCTCCTAAAATTCTATGATAGATGATTTTTCCCTTCCTACAGGCAGTGTCACTTGTGAGTCACTGATATTCCGCTGGTGCCCATCCATGGAATGCCGCTGCATCACAGGTGCGAGGGGCATTGAACTTGGGTCTAAATGGAGTTGGCACCGACAGTTCACAAGTGCTGACCTGCATTCCGTTGGTGCACCATCCGCTCTGATCTAGTAAGCTCATACATTTCAGCCAGCGTTTTGCCGGCTCCATTCAGTGGAGCACTGGTCCCATCCAGTCAAGCTTCAGTACTCTTTTTTAATTCCATGCTTTTTCCGAAGTTCTTTCTTTCTCTCCTTACGTTTAATACCTACAAAAACTAAATAGAAAGTGCATAAAATCCTCTTAAATGACCCGAAAACTAAGTGTTTAAAAGTCTAATGAGTTGGTAAATTACCAAATCATCAAACCCCCAAACTTGAACCATTTCTTGTCCTCAAGTAATGCAATTATTTACATCTGAAATTTAGGAATAAGAATGTATATGAGAATATGCACAAGGTACCATTACGATCTAGACAACCCAAAGATCGCTTACCAACACAAAAGAAAAGGGGAGACTAAACACTTTATGCAAATGCTTCAAGAGATATCCACAATCAATTTGGCATGATTCACATTTGATTCCTTCATTCAAAACAAGGGGCATTGTTGGTCACAACAAACTTATAGAGCATCTTAAGTTATTAAAAATTCACATTTAAAGTTTGCCTTCAAGCTCACTATAATCTTGTCTCAATCATATCTTTTGGAACGTGCAAGCATTTCCCCCAAGGAGGTGATGCTACTCACAACAAGAGAGAATCCCATTTAGTTATCAAGCAATTCACACTCAAGGGATTATAGAATGAAACGAATACGCTCACTCTCACAAGGAAATTCTCACACACATAACTTGACCCATAGGCTTGCCCTTCTTGTAACTCTCCACTAACATAGAGTTTCTACACTTAAAATCAATTAGGACTTGGAGGTCATGATGTAGGCTAAGTATAAATTTAGGATGACTTTTATGCCCTTTTGTGAGTCTTATTTCATGCTACATTTTCTTCTTAGATTACTCTAATGTTATCTCTCCTTGAACATCATTTTCACTTTAGAAACAAGAGCCCTCATTATCTCTCCTTAGTAACCACTTTTCTTCTTATTTGAGCAAGAGGAAGTACCTTTTTAAAATTAAGTTATTTTCACTCAAGCAATTTATTTTATCTTTTCATGATGTGGTGCTACCTCACATTGAAGTTCACATCATTTTTCCCATTTTCCTTCTTGCAACCGCTAAACTTAGGCTTTTGCCTCATCTTTCCTATTTCTATTCCCACACTTTTGGGACTTCGAGCATAATTTGTTGAATTTATTCTCACAACTAGCACTAGGGATGATGGGTGCCAAAGAGGGATTATGAAAAGGGTGTTGGGCTTGTAATGTGGTTCCCCAGGTAAAGGCTTAAAGGCTCAACATTGGCTAATAGAGATTCATGCTCAAGGAGGTCATATAGTTAGAGTAGCTATCCAAAAGAAATCCTAAAATCATCTTCCAAGTGCAACCATATCTAGGATTTCACCTTGAGTCACACTTGGGACAAGTTCTAATCGTTCATGCAAGAGAATTAAACTAAAACCTTTCCCACAAAGCATGACCCTCCAAGGGTTTCGTACCATTTTCATCACCATATCAAGAGTCATAACACAAAATAATATGAGAATCAAGAAGAAAAACAAAGGATGTGTAATTTATGATGAAAGAGTACTCAACTCTCAAATTCAAATGCCCCTTTCCTTTTCAAAATTCAGCCATGCCATTCAAGAAATTCTTCTGGTTGTATCTCTCCGAAGCCATTGCAATCATTGACTCAAAGGAACTTAAACTTGGCATTTTTCCTTAATAAAGTTGCAACCAAGTTCGACAACAAAAGAAAGTAAAAGAAAATCGCTCCTCGGGAAAGAACCATGATATAAAGAAAACCCTTGGACTTTATTCACTAACTACTATAAATAGAAGGCAATAATCAAAACATGGGTCAACAACATTTTGCATTTAAAATAACCCATGATTTGCACTAACAATTTAGCAAAAGATCTTATTCATTTCAAAACCTGACATAGCCACACATTAGAAACATAAGCACTTCATGGGAGAAGAAACCCCACCCCCAACTAATAGAGAACACTTCCCTGAATGTAAAAGTTAAGAAACATTAAGGAAAAGGGGGCTCCCTTGACGATCTAGAGAGGGGAACGAGAAATGTAGGAGTAGGTGGCCTCATCAAACTGCCATGAAGTCATCTCAATTATGGAGGGTATCAATGGATTAGGTGGAAGTGTGAGTGGTTTTCCCAGTAAGGATACTTCGCAACAGTTTGAGAGGGTTCTCATTTCATGATGAAAAGTCTCATCCACCCCAACAGGCTGTCAAGATGGATCCACTTCATAGACAATGCGCATCCTTGGACGGAGTGGTCTGCTGTGGTATAGTTCCTCATCCGATATCACCTCAGATAGGCTTTCATAGCCTATGCACTAATCATTCGATGGGCTTCTGCTATTTGCTAGTTGACTATCATCAGGGGCTAGTATATTCAGATCGATATACTTAGGTGGATGTGCCTTGTTGTGGTTGTCAAGTTCTGTACTTATGGACACCATTTCACTCTCCAACACTTCAACTCTTGCATATAAACCTCCCAGTTTGTCAATAACTGGTTTCATGACCATTTTAATGGTTTGCTGAATCATCGAGGGAATGGCCTTTTCTAATTTCATCAATTGAGCTTCATAAGCCCTGGCTTTATGTGCTATCTGTAGGATGCCCATCATTGATGAAGAGGTAGCCCTGTTGTTTGGTGATGAAAATGTTGCATTTTCATGGGGCCTTGAAGGTGAAGGAGTTGTTAGTTCCTTGGCTAACTTGGGACGTTTTGAACTTGGAGCATCCTTGTCTATTTTAGTGGCCAGAGTAATCACTCCTCAACCCTCACTGTTTTTTCCAATAGCCTTAATAGGGGACAATTGACTCGAAGGCAAAGAAGACTAATGATAACAGGATAGGGCATAGAAGTTGCCTTTTGTCTAGCCTTCCTTTTGAATTTCTCATCAATAATCTCCCCCACATTTATGTTCCTTCGATCCATGATGCATGCCACCAGGATCGCAGTCTCAATGGGAACATGAGTTGTGTTCTTGGAGGGAATGATATGAGTACATACCAAATAGAGCCACATTCATGCTTCAAATTTGATATCATGTTGGTGAATCATGCCCTTTATTATAGCCCAATGCAGTTGACCCATAGAAATTATCTCAGCCACCCATTCAAATTAATACCTGTCATCAAATTTTCTATTGAAACCTCGACTTGGACGCACTGGGTTAGCCCAATAAATAAAATTGATTTCCTCTAAGGTGATAGGAACTTCTTGGCCCTATATCAGCATCGATGATAAATATAGCATCATATCAACTCCGCCTTTATGTTTCAAGATGTCCTATCATGCCCTATAAGAGGCATAAAACTCCTTCACCAACTCGAAAAAATAAGGATCCAAGGGCATTGTGAAAGGCTCTCAATCTCGAATTTGAAATTGATCATAAACATCTAGAAAATCCTCCTTGAAGGGAGTCAACCTCAAATCGAGCTTCTATAGTGATTGACCGGTGCTCCTTACACTGAACATAATAATTATTCATTTTATGAATCCCAAAGTGGAGTTGATCAATTCATGTTTCCTCATCGGACTTTGCACCTAGAGTGTGGAATAAGTTATTGGTGTTTTTCCTTTGCCACATTTTCGAGAGGTTGACATGATACTGCAAATAAATGTAAGGGCCTCAACAAAACAACAAAGAAAAAGCAACAACTATGTGAAGCTAAGGAACAAAACTCTAAGGATTAGATGACGAACAAGGTGAAATAGTTAAAGCAGGCATCTGTAGAATCAGTAACTCAAGCGGAGAAATGCAGGTGGCAACCCATGAAACATAGCTGATTCACAAGTCTAGGAAGTTCTCTGTTTCAAACTCTTATCCCTCTAGCAATACTTCAATGTTTTTCTAGTCATGATCCATGAAGTGCCGGTAAACCACGGGTGTTGGGCAGTGACCTGAAGCCTCAAGCCCTTCGCCTGCGCTTCAACAAGCATTTTGCTGATCTTGACTGGCATGTCGCCGGTGACACGCTATCTACCAGCTCTGTCTCAAACCATTTATCCAAAAATTTTCTCCAAAAACAAACCATACTCACACCCTCTCATATTAAGATTCACCCATTCAAATAGCAAAATAAACAAACATGATGATTTTCCCTTAAGAACAACGTCACCCGATCTATCATCAGGCAAATTGTGCCTTTTTAGCACCTGGGGATACACATACTTCACCACCAACTACTATATGAACACTCACATCAATAATCTAAAAATAATATTCACCAACATACCCACATGATGAGCATTCTTCCACAATGAAAAAGCACAATAATGGGGAATGGGGAGCATGAGTATTGAAAATATCATATGAAACATGATTGACATTCTCAATAGTCAGAAAGATTAAAGTAATGTAAGAGTTCATCAACACATACCGAGTTGAGAATTGAGAAAATTTAAAGAAACTAAAGCTTTGTGCTTGACCAACAATGGTGTTCCAAAGAGTGAAAGAAGAGGGAGTTTGAGTGAGTAGATTGAGAAGAAGAGAATGGGAAATGGGGTTTTATATAGGCTGAATAGAGGGAGAGTGATATGGTAGTAGAAAGGTGGGTTTTAATGGTGTATTTTAATGGAGGAAAGTTGGAAAGGTGGAAATTTGTTGGAAAGTGAGTCGTTGGGAAAGAGGGAAAGTGAAAATGAAGGATTTGTGGGGATTTAATAGAAAGTTTGACCGGTGTTTTAAAAAATCGGGTCGGGTTGGTCAACGAGGAAATCAAGATTTTAAATGAAACACGTACCTCTACCTATGTTGAACTAGCAGATGCCGGTGGTACCAACGTTTTTTTGCTTCAAGCGTTAGTGGCCTCCACTTGCGCCCAGTTCACTATTTGAAAGTTTCAATTAACAGGAAATTTACGATTGTTCACCTGCGTTCTGCCGGTGGGTTGCAGTTCATAACTCCCTTCCCAGATACACTAGTTGTAACTGGTGGTGAACCGGTGTTTCGCTGATTTGCATCGGAATTCGGCCAATGAATTGCTGGTTCTCTTCTCTTTTACCTCATAATCTGGACTCCACTATGTGAGGGTGGCGACTCGCACTTGAGCACCGGCGTTTTGCCGGTCTAGTCTAGTGGCCCCCCTATTTTCCTTCTCCTTGTTTCTCATCCAATTATCATACAAAAACAAAAACAACAAAGAATCAAGGTATCAAAATATAAAAACACTTGGGTTGCCTCCTAAGAAGCGCCTTGTTTAACGTCGTAGCACGACAAAGGTGTTTTGCTATGGCTCATCAAGTTATGCAACTTCAAACATGTTGATTTCTGCCGACACTCCCAAATATTTTTTTACTCATTGGCCATTCACTTTAAATTTCAGACCATAATCTCTTCAAGCTCAATGGATCAATTATCGAAAACTTGGGACACCTTAAAAGGACCCATCCATTTAGATTTAATCTTTCGGAGAAACAACCTCAAACTAGAGTTAAAAAGTAGCACCCTATCTCCCGGAGTAAATTTCATTTTCCAGATTTTCTGATCCTGATAGTACTTCATTAGGGCTTTGTATATTGCAGCATTTTCATTACCCTCATCCTAAACTCGTCCATCTCATTGGGATTTTCCACTTTCCCGGAAACAACCTTCCCCTAATTAAGATTTAAACTCTTCAAGGCCCGCATGGCTTTATGCTCCAATTCCACTGGTAAATGGAAAGCTTTGACAAAGACCCATTGATATGGGTCCATTCCGATTGGCATTTTATATACTATCCAGTATGCCCACATGGCGTCATCAAGTTTCCTTGCCCAGTCTGTTCTATCGACATTGACTATTTTAGTCAAGATAGACTTGATTTCCCAATTGGAGACATCTGTTTTTTCATTGGTCTAAGGATGATAAGGGGTAGAAAGTTTGTGCTTCACACCATACTTTTCTAGAAAGGCACTAAACAATCGATTGCAAAAATGTGATCCTCCATCACTAATGATAGCTCTAGCGGTACCAAACCATAAGAATATATGCTTCTTCAAAAAGGTTGTTACGCTACTCCCCTCATTTTTGGGCAACACTACAACTTCCACCTATTTAGAGACATATTCAACAACCACCAGAATGTAAGTGTTTCCATACGAGCTCGCAAAAAGGCCCATAAAATCAATTCTCCATAAATCAAACAATTTCACCTCCAGGATTGGTGTTAGTGGAAGCTCATGTCACATCAAAATACTTCCTATTCATTGTCATCAATCACATTGCTTAAAAAATTCATGGACATTCTGGTGGAGAGTAGGCAAATAAAATCCACGTTGTAGCACTTTTGCTAATGTCCTAACACTCCAGTAATGGTCCCTGATCGATGATGAATGAAAAGCATCGAGAGTTGGCACCATTTCAACCTCTAGGACACATCTACAAATTATACCATCAGCACAACTGAAGAAGAGGTATGGGTTTTCCCGATAAAACTTCTGAACATCATGCATGAATCTCTTCTTTTGATGAACGGTCAACCCTGCGGAAGTAATGTTGCTCGCCAAATAATTAGCAAAATCTGCAAACCAAGGTGTTAAGTCATGGGATGCAGCCAAAATATTCTCATCATGGAAGTCATCATTTATCTCCTCATGTACCCCTGACATACCATCTGTCTCTAAGCGAGATAGATGGTCAGCCACTTGATTCTCGCATCCCTTCCGGTTCCTTACTTTAAAATCGAATTCTTAGAGCAAAACGACCAATCTAATCAACCTGGGTTTAGCATCTTTTCTTATCATTAGGTATCTAAGGGCATCATTGTAGGTGTGCACCATGACCTTGGTCCCTGGCAAGTAGGCCCGAAATTTTCCAAACCTAAACACTACTCCGAGTAGCTCTTATTCTGTCACTGTGTAGTTTGCTTATGCCTCATTCAAGGCTTTGCTGGCATAGTAAATGGGATGAAAAATCTTTTCCTTCCTCTGTCTAAGAACTTCCCCTAATGTTTCACCACTGGCATCACACATTAATTCAAAGGGTTTCGACCAATCCGGTAAGATGATGATTGGAGCGGATACAAGCTTCTCTTTCAATTCCATAAAAACCCTCATACAATCATCATAAAAATTAAACTTTGCATCTTTTTCCAATGATCGGAATAAAGGATGTGCTACCTTGGAGAAGTCTTTCACTAAACATGGTAAAATTCCACATGTCCCAAAAAACTCCTAATGCCCTTCACAGTTTTTGGCGGAGGTAAATGAGCAATGACGTTAATTTTAGCTTGGTCTACCTTAATCCATTTGTCAGAAATCTTATGTCATAGAATAATACCTTCTTTTACCATGAAGTGAAACTTTTCCCAATTAAATACCAAGTTCATTTCTTCACATCTTTTCAACACCTCTTCTAGGTAAACCAAACAGTCTTCAAATGAGTTTACCACAACTGAGAAGTTGTCCATGAAGACTTCAATAGTTTCCTCTACCATGTCTGAAAAGATTGACATCATACATCTCTAGAAAGTAGTTGGAGCATTGCAAAGCCTTAAGGGCATCCTTTTAAATGCAAAACTTACATAAGGACATGTAAATATGGTCTTCTCTTGATCTTCAGGGACAAGTGAAATTCAATTGTATCCTGAGTATCCATCCAAAAACAATAATATTCTTTCCCAGCCAAGCAATTTCAATGAATGGGACTAGAAAGTAATCCTTCTTGGTACATGAGTTCAACTTGCAGTAGTCCATACACACCCTCCATCTGGTAATTGGACGTGTCGCAATCAACTCATTCTTCTCTTTTGGTTCCACTGTAATTCCCCATTCTTCGGCACACATTGGACTGGGCTTATCCAACTGTTATTAGCTATTGGGTACAAAACTCTAGCGTCTAACCATTTGATAAATTCTTTCTTGACTACCTCTTTCATCAATGGATTCAAACATCTAATGTTCAACTAAAGGGCTACAATATTCCTTGTCCGACCCGAACGTAGACCTAGATCATAGCACGGGACAAGGATCCTTGAGAGACACCAAATCGACCCATGGCATGAATATTCATCTAACTCCCTTTCATTAAAGCGGAATACTTGAAATAACATAATAGAAGAAACATAAGCATAACATAACAAGATAAGCGGAACGTACTACATACATAACAGTTGAGTACTACATATAGTCTAAACGTCTCTAACGTATCAAATGGGTTGATGGGAAAACATCCCCAACTAACCTAGAAAAACTGAAAACTAAAAGAAACATCAACATCTAAAACATATGGTACTCGTAGAATAAGGACTCACCAAGAAGCTGGAGGCTAAAATCTGAGATGGACTATTGACAGTGATGGATCTGAAGATCGGAGCCTAAATAAAAAAAGATACAACATAGAGTATGCAGTCAGTATATGGAATGTATAAAGTATGCAAGGTAAGTAAAATGGATATTTAAAAATACATAAAAGCTCATAAATTATCATAAGGGTGGGACAACATGCTCGTAACATAAACATCATAAGAAAACATAAGGCTCAAGGTTTTCAAATCAATCATAATCCATCCATTATCATAGTCATAAGATAAACTTTATTAAATTATCACTTAAGCCAAATAACATAAACATAACAATGCATAAAAAATATGGAACAATGGGAGGACTCATCATAACCGACACCATCATGGTAGAGCCGTACATGATGCCCCAACTATCTCACTAAAGTGGGCAGAGGCGCCCCTAGATTGTCAGGCGAGGGACGTGCATTATGTGATATCACAAAATAGGTGATCATTAATATTGTAATGTATCAATATAAACCTATGGTGGCACATAGTTATGAGACACCGACATAGTCCTTTGAACACCGGGTTGCTCGGTGCTAGACACTGCTCCCAAAAACATGCACATTAGGCTCGAACGTAAACCAATAACATCATTCATTGATATTCATGGAAAAATAAACATTATCATCATTGATCCCCATTAAAATACATGATTAGACAAGAAACGAAGGCCCTTTAATCGGTAAACATCATAAATCGATAAATCATGAGATTCATTTCATAAATCGCAAATCATTCTTGAACGTGTGGGCATTGCCTAATATTTTAACATGCTTGAAAATACTCAATTCATTCGAAAACATGATTTTAAACATGGGTAACTTGAAAACATGCTTTTCATCATCAATAATTCATCACACATGAATATTCATCAAAAACCTTGACTTTCATGAACTTTTCATAAATGGGCATTGACGCTCCCCGCAAGTGTACGGGTCGTGCAAGTAATAAAGTGGCTCTTTTTAAGAACCAGAATGTCGAACCCATAGGGACTGGACCCATTCCGCTAACTATCTAGTTCAAGTGTGATATTAAATACCAAAAATGTTGATTATACAAGTTTTTGAGAAGGTTTAATTAAGTCTAATTTTGGTCAACGAAATATTCTGAATTCACTCTAGGAGCAACATAGAATTAAAACCAGATAATCATGTGCTATTACGAATTGCAATGGTTTGAGTATGAAACTATCACTTGTCATCTCACATAATTAGAATTGCATGTTCATGGCCTTTCGAGCCTCTAAACACGACAAACTAGCCTCACTACTTCGTTGAGAGCGAGGATGCTAATT
>JACEIK010005387.1:93772-105755 GCA_018107945.1 Datura stramonium | reverse complement strand
TTCATGCATCCTTAAATTAGTGGAGTAAACACTAAGGGCAAGCTTATGGTTCACTACATGATGCATGTGAATTCTTTGAGAGAGAGAGTAATTTGATTCAGATACCCATACCTTTTGTGATTTGAAATTCTTTTGAAGTAAAAATGGGGTAACTCTCTTGTGTTGTGAGGGCACATGTTTTCAACAGAGGCTACGAGATGTTTACACAACGTTCCTTTCTTTCATGATCTATGTAGTGCGATGAAAAGTATTTCTATCCTTCTAATTAGTGCCATTCGTAATTGCAGAATCATGGCTCCTATAAGAATGAATGAAAGAAGAAATGGAAATTATGAAGGCCATGAAGATGGAAATGGTCATGGGCATCAGCAAGCCCTACCTATTAAGGAGCCCCAGGCACTAGAGTCAGCTACCCACGCAGAGTTTAGGGCAGTTATCCAGATGTTGGCGCAGGCCTTGACCGCTCAGGTCAACTAGAAGGTTGTTGTGCATATTCCACAGAATGGCAATGCGGTAACTGCCCAAATTAGAGATTTCATGACGATGAACCCAGCGGAGTTCCTTGGGTCAAAGGTGGATGAGGATTTGCACGAATTCATCAAGGAGATTCTAAAGATCACCCAGGTTATGGGGGTGATAAATGGAGATTGTGTTGATTTGGCCTCCTACCAGCTAAAAGGGGTGGCTTAAATACGGTTAAAATAATGGAGAGATTCTAGGGCAGTGGGAGCAGGCCCTATAGGTTGGGAAGAGTTCCACACAACATTCTTCAATTGGTTCTTCCCTCGAGAGATGAGGGAGTTAAAGTTGGTTGAGCTTGTTATCTTGAAGCAGGGTGACATATCAGTTCAGGAGTACGCTTTGGAGTTCTCCCGATTATCTAAATATGCACCAGAGTTGGTGGCAGACCAGAGGGCTCGATTGAGCCGATTTGTGCACAAAGTGGCGGACTACCTAGATAAGGATTGTAGGATCTCCATGTTACATCGGGATATAGATTTTCCCCGCATCGTGTTGCATGCTCAACAGATGGAGTCAGTATATCGGAGGCAGAGAGAGGCCAAGAGGGAAAGGACCGATAGTTATGGGACTTCTCAGGTCAGATCAGGTGGTGGACAGCGTCAGCAGTCTCAGCACAGGTCCATTTCTCCACCACCATCATCGGCCAGTATGCCATCTAGATTCCGAGGGGATCAAAGAAGAAGGGCTCCAGATTCAAGAGGCTACGGTACCATGCAGATAGAGCGCACTTTCCGAGCTTGTGCGAAGTGCAGAAAGAATCACTAAGGTAGGTGCTTAGTTGTCTTGGATGCTTGTTTCGTGTCTGGCAAACCCAAACACATACTCAGGGATTGCCCTTCAGCTAGATCAAGGGGTGGTGGAGCCCATAAGCTAGTAACCAGTTCAGCCGCTCTAGAAGCACGTCCTCCTCAGTAGGGTGCCTCGAGTATTTCAGCCAGCGGTCAGTGCCAAAACAGGTTCTATGCTTTAGCACCCCACCAGGAGTAGGAAGTCTACCCGGATATGGTCACTGGTATATTGCGAGTTTTCCATATTGATATTTATGCTCTGTTAGATCCGAGGGCTACCTTGTATTTTGTGACTCCTTATATTGCTAATAACTTTGGAGTTAGTCCCGAGACTTTGTCAGAACCATTTTCTGTTTTAACTCCTGTTGGTGACTCGGTTGTAGCTAGGCGAGTATATAGAGGATTCCCGGTCACTATAATGCATAAAGTTACCTCCACGGACCTTGTAGAGTTATCCATGACTTACTTTGACATTATTCTTTGCATGGATTGGTTATATGCGTGTTATGCTTCTATTAATTGTAGAACCCATGCAGTGGAATTTTGTTTTTCGGGTGAGTCAGTCTTGAAATGGTAGCTCGGTGGTACCTGTAGGTCGTTTCATTTCCTATCTTAAGGCCAGAAAGATGATATCTAAGGATTTCATGTATCATCTAGTTAGAGTTAAGGAAGTTGAGTCCGAGACCCCGACCATCTAGTCAGTTCTGGTGGTGCATGAGTAGCAAGAGGTATTCCCAGATGATTTACCAGGTGTTCCTCCAGAGAGGGAATGATTTTGATATTGACCTTCTACCCGACACGCAGCCTATATCTATCCCTCCTCATAGGATGGCTCCAACCGAGCTAAAAGAGTTGAAAGATCAATTGAAGGACTTGTTAGATAAGGGTTTAATTCGACCGAGCAAGTCTCCATGGGGTGCACAAGACTTATTTGTTCGGAAGAAGGATGGCTTGCTTCGCATGTGCATTAATTTTCGGCAATTGAACAAAATCACCGTCAAGAACATGTATCCTCTACTCAAGATCAATGATTTATTTAATTAGCTTTCGGGTGACAAGTGTTTTTCAAAGATAGATCTCAGGTCCGGGTATCATCAGCTCAGAGTTCGTGACTGCGATATCCCGAAGACAGCCTTCAAGACGTGGTATGGTCATTATGAGTTTGTTAGTCATGTCTTTTCGACTAACAAATGCTCCTGCAGTATTTATGGACTTGATGAGAAGGGTGTTCAAGACGTACCTAGACATGTTCCTGATCATGTTCATTGATGATATCCTTGTATACTCTTGAAGAGAGGAGGAGCATGCCGCTTACTTGAGAGTAGTTCTTCAAACTCTCAAGGATCACCAATTGTATGCCAAGTTCAGCAAATGTGAGTTTTGGTTGAACTCGTTAGCATTTTTGGGCCATGTGGTATCAAGCGAGGGCATAAAAGTATATTCTTAGAAAATCGAGGCGGTGAAGAATTGTCCTAGACCGGTGAACCCTTCGGATATTCGAAATTTCTTGAGCCTAGCTGGCTACTACTGGATATTTGTTTAGGGTTTTTCATTCATTGAATAACATTTGACCAAATTGACTTAAAAGAAGTGAAGTTCCAATGGTCGGAGGCTTGTGAGAAGAGCTTCGAAGAGTAGAAGACTCGACTTACTTCAGCACCGGTGTTAACTCTCCCGGAGGGCACTGATGGTTTCGTTGTGTATTGTGACGCTTCGAGGATCAGACATGTGTTTGTATTGATGCATTATGGGAAATTCATAGCGTATGCCTCTAGACAGTGGAAAGTCCATGAGAAGAATTGTTCCACCCATGATCTTGAATTGTCCATGGTGGTGTTCGCATTGAAGATGTGGAGAAATTACTTGTATCGGGTCCATGTGGATGTGTTTACGGACCACAAGAGCTCACAATATGTGTTCACACAAAAAGATCTCAATCTACGGCAAATAAGGTGGTTGGAACTACTCAAGGACTACGATATGAGTGTCCTTTACCATCTGGGTAAGGATAATGTGGTAGCTGACGCACTTAGTAGACTCTCTATGGAGAGTGTGTCTGATGTGCTCTGGATTTACAGCACTTCTGACACTGAAAACTATGAAAATAGCATGGACTTAGGTATGTTTATGTGGATATAAGGAACTTTTCCTTTGGTTGCAGGACAAATTGGTATTGGAGTTAAAAAATGCAAAAGAAAGCCTAAAGTATGCAAAATAGGCTCAAAGTGCAGTCCACAGTACGAGCCGCAGGAAGGTCCTACGACTCATACTGATGGCTGTGAAAAGTTGCTGAAGGATAGTGTCGAAGAGATGCAATGTATGAGTCTCAGTACGAGTCGTACCACGCTTGTACAAGTCGTGGCGATTAAGTCGTGAGAATATTTAGAAGATTTGCATAAGAGGCTGACTGCTACTACGAAAAGAAAGTATGAACCGTAGGAAGAAGGTACGAGTCGTACCATGGCGGTCGTGATAAACTTCAGAAGAATTTCAATGTTTAAGAGTCAAGCCACGGGAGCTCAGTATGGATTGTAGGATGTAGGTACGAGTCATACTAGGATCCAACACTTAGCCAAAATCCAGCCAGTCATGCAAGGTACGAAAGGATGGTACGGGCTGTAGGATGCTGCTATAGGTCATAGGTTTATGCATGACAAAGGCAGAACCAAATATGGAAATTCACCCTGTCATCCTAGGAAAAGGATTCTTGTGTCTATATAAATACATTTTATGTTTTATTTTTAGGAGATATCGATGAGAGAAGAGATTTTGAGGGGATAAAGAGAGAATTGAGTTGATTTAACTTGTGATCAACCTTTTCTTGAATTTTTCTTGTTCTTGCTACTTGTTCTTCACGATTTTGGTTATTAATTAAAGGAAATGTTTTTCTCATTCATTCTTGTAAGGACTTATTTATGTTCTTAATCATGAATACAATTCACAACCTTACAACTATGAGAGGCAAAATCCTCCATAGCTAGGGTTGTGGGAACCATGGTGGATTAACAAGCTAGGGTTGCACAAAGTGATCTTGAAATCAATACAAATACTTATATTGTATTTTATTCATGCTTAAACATTTCTTAATGGTGCGCAACTTTAGGACATGCCCAGATTCTTTACTTGCTTAGGACTAAGAGGTAGAGATTAGGAAAAGAGAATTACAACGGAGCCTTGATCTTGATGATCATTGTATTAACTTGAGTTGCGGACCCAGGATAGTTAAATCTAGAACTTAGTGATAACGCATAGTTTGAAACCGCTCATGAGACTTGGACGAGTGATTGAGTATAGTCATTCAATAGGAACGGGACGGTCATTTGAATGAACCTATGTTATCCATTCTATAAGTAAGTAATGGTGATAATCACGAGTGTATGCCGAAATTAGTTTTGAACCCATGGGGCACACAAACCCTAGCTATCCTTCAATATTCACTAAACACTAGATTTTTAATAATTGTTTTTATTATTGATTTTCTTTAGAATCCCCCAATTTTGAAGTAACTACCTCACAAGTTCACTTACCGGCTGTAATCTGTTTCTCCCATATTCCATACGGGTTCGACCCCAACATCTAGTTGATTCTTTATTGAAAATATCTGCTTCATACTTCAGTAAGAGGTGTGGTTTGAGCGTTATTAAAAAGTGGCGCCACTTTCGAGGAATACAGCTGAGACTAGGTTATTAGCTTGTATTTGACTTTTTGGTAGTTATTTCCTTTATTAGGTTTATTTTTGTGTTTTTGATACCCACAGGCTATTCTAAGGTGAATACCAAGCACTCGGAGTAGAGGAAATCCTCTTATCCCACTAAATCTAGAAATCGAGAGAGCAATGCATAGAATGGAGAACCACGAGCAAAGAGAATCCTGCATAGCTGAAGAAGCTAGGCAAGACGAGCTAGCTCGGTAAGTTGCGCTACAACATGTGGAAGATGACAGAGATGAAGTAGTAAATGCTAGTTGACAGGGGAGGGGCAATAGAGCTATTAATTTTCCCCTCAGTTTTTCGATGATGATGATGACCCAGACATTGATGAAGTTGGGTATACTAGAGCAATTGTGCCACCACCACTGCCCGCTTTGACATTACTAGCACCATGATTCAATTGCTAAACATGAAAGGAGTGTTCAGTGATCTACACTTAATGAACTTCTTAGGAATATACAAGGTGTACAGGTTGCCCAGAGTAAGCTAGGATGTAATACGGCTCAAACTCTTCCCTTTTTCTCTATTAGGGGAAGCTACTTTGTGGTTACCGGAGTTGCCCAAAGACTCTATAACCAATTAGAGGGAGCTCAAACAGGCCTTTTTGGAGAGATTCTTTCCCCCATCCAGGATGTTGCAGCTAAAGGATGAGATCTATAATTTTTGATAGATTAAGACCGAGGCACTTCATGAAACTTGGTTGAGATTCAAAAAGAAGTTGACAAAGTGCCCTAACCACAAAATCCCAGATGATAGTTTGTTGGAAATTTTTACTGGTCTCTGAACAATAGCCCCAAAGTTGTAGCAGACACGGTGGCTAGAGGAGCATTGATGAGTCACACCTGGGAGCAAGCTGCCACTATTCTTGACAGGGTAAATAAGACAAATAGGGCCTGGAATACAAGGGAGGTTGATGCAGTGGTAGGCACATATGTTGTTGGTTTGACTATAGACCAATAAAGAAAAGAAGAAGAGCGCGACTAGGAGTTGGATCATATGCGCACATAATTGGACTTGCTGACAAAGCACATTATGGGAGCTGGAGCCGAACAGGTCAATGCTGTGGGTACTCATGGTAGGGAGCAAGGAGCTGAGCACTTTGATTCTGAGGAAGAGGCAAACTTCCTGGATAGCTAGGTGGCGGGTTTCCGAATCAACACCCAAGCGTCTGTACAAGACAATTGGCTTCAAGGTTCTGGAAGTCAAGGTAGGAACCAATATAGAGATAACTACAATAGAAATGGGTTCAAAGATAGGAGCCAGGGTCGAGAGAACGAAGGAGATTGGAGATGAAAGGATGGATACCGCAACGACCGGGCTGGATTCAATGTGCCTCCCAACGCACGAGAAGGATAGGCTGGGAAATCAAAGTTTGAGAGCATGATGACTAAGATGTTGAAGAAGGTGAGGTCCACTGATGAGCAGCTGAAGGAGATCCGAGGTGACTAATCAAGTATGGTTCAAAAAGTGGAATCTCATGCTACCACCATCAAGAATATCAAACATCAACCTGGGCAACTGGCGGCATCAATGAACCCTAGGCAAAAAGGGTACACTACCTAGCAACACTGTCCAAAATCCAAAAAACAATGCACATTGTACGCCAATGATGACTAGTAGTGGTAAAACCACAGTTGACCCCCCGTTTCCAGTTTAAGTTGAGTGGATGAAAGAGAGTATAAAGGAGGACGATGATGCAAGTGCTGAGAGAGAGAATGGTGAGTTGCAAAAGGCCCTGAGAGGTGAGAAGGAAGCTGACATGGATCAAGGGGCAACCCAAGTACCTAAAGCTATCCCACGACCACCGCCACCATTCCCCAAAGGATGAAGAAGAAGGCGGAGAATGGTAAGTTCCAGAAATTCCTTTCAATGCTTAAGCAACTATCTGTGAACATACTATTGGTCGAAGCATTAGAGAAGATGTAAGGATATGCAAAATTTATGAAGGACCTAGTAACTAAGAAGAGATCTATGAGCTATGAGCCTGTTGACAATGTGCATCACTGTAGTGCCATAGCTACAAGCGTCCTAGCGTAGAAAAGGGATGACCAAGGTGCCTTCACTATACCATGTATGATTGGAAATGTTGTGTTCGCAAAGGCACTCTGTGTTCTAGGAGCTAGAATTAATTTGATGCCCTTGGTCGTGTTTAAGAAATTAGGATTGGGAGCCCCCACACTGACCAACATGCGACTACTAATGGCCGGAAAAATAGTTAAGAAGCCGGTGGGCATCCTAATCAATGTGCTTGTCAAGGTAGACAAATTTATATTCCCAATAGACTTCGTGATCTTGGATTGCGAGGTTGATTATGAGGTCGCCATCATTTTGGGGCAACCATTCCTTGCAACTGGGAGAGCTCTAGTAGATATGGAGGCTGGCCTGCTAAAGTTTAGACTAAATCAAGAAGAGGTCACATTCAACATCTGTAGGACAATGAAGCAACCTGAGGAATTTAGTGTGATCTCAGCACTTGAGGACGAGTATGAATCACTTGACCAATTCTGAGTAGTCAAGAGATTAACGTCATGCCGCGAAATTAAATCAGGCGCTCCTTGGGAGGAAACCCAAGTTGTAATTGGTGAATTCTGAGTAACCAGGCTACCTATGTCGTGTCGCGACGTTAAATCAAGCGCTTCTTGGGAGGAAACCTAAGTTACTAAACTAATGTGTGCTTAGTGTGCAGGGAAACTAAAAATAGGAGGCTGAAACATCAAATGCTATGGCTCTCATTACGAAACATGATCATATTCTACGAGCCGTAGCGGCAGTCATGGCGAGGTTCAAAGAAAAAATTGACTCCAAGCTCCGACCTACGATTCATCCTACGGATCGTACCTCGGTGGTATGAGTGGTAGGATTTATTTGTAGGTTTCCAGGTAAGTTTTCTTAAACAGGGTCACGTACAAGTCCAAGGGATGAGCCGTAGGTACTTCCTATGAGTCGTGGTAAGAGTCGTGACGGGTTAAAACTGAAATTAATACCCGACTCGGCCCCAATTTTTTAAAATTTTCCTTTACCTATTTAAACCCCACAAACACCCTCTCCCACTCTTAAACACTCAAAGGCATGACTCAAACTCACTTCCCCTACCCGTAACTCAAAATCACTGAAAAATCAAGCAAAATTTTTGCACAACTCAAGTTCTAAAAGCCCTAAACGGTGATTTCCAGTTGATAAAGCATCTATCATGTAAGTATGTTGTATTAAAAATTTATAACACTTATGTACAAAAAGTGATGTTTCCGAAACCCCTGTGAGTCAGTATGTATGCTCGAAAATTGATTTTGAAAAAAGAGACAATGACCAAGGTGTTGTGAAATATTTTTTTTCTACTGGAGAGATACTAAAATTGTGATGAACTTAGGTGTTGAAACACAATGAGTTATGGGTAGTAGGTCAAATAAGGGAGGATTGGGCATGGGTTAAATTGAGTTAATGATGAGCCTAGACATGGGGGGAAATCTGATTACCTTAAAATGTGAAAAAGAGCCCTTGCAAACTGACAAAAGAAAATATGGAAGAGGTATGAGGAACAGTACAGATCGTAGGTTGCTACTGCAAGTTATTTTGAGCACTCGTACCACCAAACTGAACAAGGTCGCATCAAAATGTCTTTCCTGTGACTCGTGGAATCGACCTACAGGTCGTACCATGAGTCATGGAAAAATACCAACGCAGGGCTTCATCAGACGACTCAAGGTATAGATCGTACCTTTGTGGTACGAGTCATACTAAAAGATGGTTGTAATGCTGGGACTTCTCATGAGTCGTACCATCATGGTACGACCCGTAGTGATGACCCGTTATGAGAATCTGAACATCTCCTTTCTAGTTCTTCTTTTTCAAAAATGGAACGCTAACTGCTTTTTCTACAAGTACAACGACTCAGAAGCGAAAGGCATCTAAAGCAACATCCCAGAGAACATTAATTGATGAAACATCTGAGTCCGAGGCTGGAAAAGCAGGTAATTCCCCTAGTGGATCACTTGAGCACTACCAGATAGACACCTCTGACACTGATGGAGCAAGAACCACTAGGGCAAAAGCAAAGGCCCAAGCTGAAGTAACCACTGCCACATCCACTTGAGCTCCCCAGTCTGTGGAGGGAGTTAGAGAGGAACAACAGGAGTCGAAAAATGACTCCTATGTTGAAGGAGGGTCAGGGGAGACCCAAAGTGAAGAAGAGAGAAGCAGTGAAGAATTAGAGGAGGAGGCTCCTAATATTGCACAAGAGCAGACTCCGCCAAGAGAAAACCGTACAATTTGGTGGAGAGTGCCGTGGGCTAGAAAACTCTATGAGCAAGTCACTCTCTCACCGCCAAGAATAAACAAAGGAGAAGCATCCAAGAAGAACCGCAGATCCTAACAAACTCACTAAATGAAGTTGAGGAGATGAAGTAGATTTTTAGCTTCTATGGTTTTGAGTGGATGGACAAGACTCCAGCACAGTACATAGAAGAAATAATTCGAGAGTTCTATGCAAACTACTTGTCCACCATGGAGGTAAAGACATTGGAAGGGCAGAAGATAAAAGACCAGCCTCTTCTGGAGAGTCTTATGGTCCGAGGTCGAGAGGTTTATATATATAAATGGACCATTTATCTAATGTTGTACGGACCACAGTTCATGCCTAAAAGGATGATCCCAGAGTATGACTATAGGGTGGAGGCAATTAAGCAGATTAGATCCCTGACCCTGCTGGAGCGACAGTGGCAGCTGCAATGGCTAGTAGGGGTGATTGCTGAGAATAAGGATGAAGCTGAATGGGTTACAGGTGGAAAGAAGGTGACCAATAACCCACTAAATTTCATAGCAAAAGCCTGCTAGACAC
The DNA here is from genome assembly GCA_018107945.1 of Datura stramonium. Taxonomy (NCBI): domain Eukaryota; kingdom Viridiplantae; phylum Streptophyta; class Magnoliopsida; order Solanales; family Solanaceae; genus Datura; species Datura stramonium. The sequence continues at coordinate 95,902 of JACEIK010005387.1, read as the reverse complement.
TAGNAGTCCTCATCTCCCGAGGACCAGACTTACTCAAATTTCATCTATAAGGATGAAGCTGAATGGGTTACAGGTGGAAAGAAGGTGACCAATAACCCACTAAATTTCATAGCAAAAGCCTGCTAGACACTAGTTCCCCATTGGTTAGCACCTACGGTCAATGACAACACATTGAGTGCTGACAGAGCAGCTTTGGTTGCATGCCTCATGTCTCGTTACCCCATCTATATCCCAAGGATCATAGCATATGAGATATGAGACCGGGCGGTGGGAGTGAGCACTACTATCCCATTCCCAAGTCTTGTGTTTAGATTATGTATGGAGATAAAAGTTCCATGGGGTGACGAGTGGTTGATTGGAGGCCAAAGAATTGAAGACATAGGTCTTATCTAGGTGAGATGAACCCAGTAAGCAGATCCAGAATTCCCACAGTAATTCAAGCAGCCAAGACAACAGAGGACGAACAGGTGAATGTCCCCATTACACAGGAGCAGAGCGAGACACCAGCTACAGATGTCGGTCATTGAGATTCAACTCCTAGCACCTCAGCTACACCACTACCCAGCATGCATACTCAAACACCAGTAGGGTATACCTTGGTACCACAAGACTTCCTCCAAAAGCTAGAAAAATGATTTACAATGGCGGAGCGAATGATTCAAGCTATGATGGACAATGTAAAACCATGGGTCAAGTAAGAGATAGAGGCGGTAGCTCAGGCTCTACATGCTCACCTAGATAGTTTTGAGAGTTGATTCTATGTGAGGATGGCAGAGCAGACAGATACCAGCAGTCTCCGTGTGGAGTTGGGGATCTTCGGAGCCAAATAGTTAAGTTGTCATCACGACAACAAACAGGTTTAGCAGCCCCCACTCTTCTAGACCTAGATGCCAAGACTGACGACGAGATTGATTTAGCGGCATATTTGGAGCCGACTACAGTTGTTGAGAAGGGTAAGAAAAGAGCTGATGAGGATGCTAGAGAGGAAAGTGTGAAAAAGAGGAGAAAGAAGGAGAGAAAAGAGCACAAGCGGGCTAGATCATAGAGCATCCAGACTCATGACACACATATGTCAGAGCTGCATGAGAGAGCTAGAGGAACAGGCATCTTCACCATACCTCAGCCCGAGCTTTCCAGTGGTTGTGACCCTTCGGGAGAGCCACATTCAGCCCCGACAGTTACAAAGGCTGTCCAAGTGGCCACAATCACTGGGGGGACAACTCCCTCTATTGACACATAATTGAGCGCGTCGGCCACCACTAGCGCCACTACTACAGCAGAGGTACCACCTCCGCAAGATGACAATAGCGCCTAGTGCACCACAGGTATGTTCTCTTCCCTATGTTCTTATAGATGATGCTTCGGGGACAAAACTTACATTTCAAAAAAGGGGAGGGGTATAATTTTGATGTTTGGGATTTTTGATTTGTTTGAGGATTTTTCTTGTTGTGTTTCTTTTCCCTTAGTCATGCTATCTAGTAGAACCAGCATGTGTAGGATTTTTTTATTTTTAGTTTGTGATTTTTTGTTTAATTAGAAAGTAACTTAGGAGTCCTCAGCCAATAAAAAATGCACTAGTTTTGGTTTTTGAAAAAACTGAACCTGTTTAAAAATTTTTAATACACTAGCTATGTATTTGTGACAACATGCATGATCTTTGTGGATCTTTGGATGTCATCTAGTCTATTAATATGAGTAGTCTTGTTTACCATGTATAAACCAAACAAGTGAGGTGAAAATAGTTCATGTACCATGTGTGAGTGAGGTATAGTATTAAGTTCGGTATTGTGTTGAAGATTTAGAACTTGCCTAGTTGGTCTTTGCATAGGCTAAGGATGGTTGGTTAGGATATGATCATAGGAGATTTTTGTTTAGCTCACTTTTAACCTATATTACCTTACCAAAGTTGAATGAATCTCTTGATTCTAAGTTTGAGCCTTAATAAACCATGTTTCTTTGATTTACTGATTAACCGTACCCATTTTTTCAATGAATCTGTTCCGGCCGTGGTCTTTCCTTTGATATTGTGAACCTCAACATAATAAAAATGCTTAAGTTGAGGGTGGCTAGAGTAGGGGTGCGTAAATGGTGGGAACGGAAGAAAGGAAAAGAAAAGAGAAAAGAAATGGT
>JACEIK010005387.1:61120-76658 GCA_018107945.1 Datura stramonium | reverse complement strand
GAACATCCGAGAATTATCTCATGGACCCTAAACGCCTATATCCCTATGGTCACAGGAGAAACATGAAATGACGATTGAAGCTACTTGTATTCAACTGAACAGGGTTGAAGGGTATATCCCTATCCTTATTAACGAAATCTCACTTGAACCCATTGCCCAAAGATCGTTGAACCTTTTCTATACTTACTTTTAACCCTCTTGGCTCCCTCTCTCAAGTTCAACCCAGAGCCAACAGATAATATTCGTAAGATGATCAGTCTAATGAGTAAGCAATAATAATAAGTAAGTATAAAGAATCAAAGGCTAGCATAATAGAGTTTTTCAAACTACAACCATTAGCTATGGCCAAAACTCTATAACAAGAGTTTAGCCACTCATGTCCAAGCGGAACACGAAAGCAAACATCATTCGAATTTAAAAAAAGTATAAGTGAAAAAGAAAACCTAGAAGAATATAAACATTTGTTTCTTCTCCCAAGAACTGCTTAAAAATGATATTAGAAATATAAAAGACTTCTTACAAAATGCCCTAGCCGTTATATTTATAAGCAAGGTATCAAATGACGTCTTTGACCTGGAGAAGTATAGCTTTTAGACTTGAAAATTCATCTTGGACAACTTATGGGGCACCGCACCATCCAATGCACCAAACTTTGGCTCAAATTTCTTATGATGTTTGGCCTCTATTGTACCATACCAGTCAACACACCAAGCCAGAAGTCTGGAATCCTTCTGGCGCCCCACACCACTCATTTTGCCAAGGTGTTGAGCAAAAAATCCTCTAAAGTTGAAGACTTGGGGCACCACACCACCCGACACACTAGAGTGTTAGAATATTTTCTTTTGCAGTGTAACACCCCAAAAGTCCCTAAGATCGAACCCTTGAGTTGAAACGGAGAAAATAGAAAAATTTGCACCAGGTCGCAGCACGAGTCCTCAAATGACTCGGCATTTGCCTAACGGGTCATCAAATGACTCTTCGTTTGAAAATATTATATTTACTTCCAACGAGTCATCAAGTGACTCGTCGTTTGACCCAACGGGTCAATAAATGACTTATCGGTTGGGGAAATGCTCTTTATTCAGACAGTAATGACATATTAAGGAAACGACTCATCACTTGACCAAATTAGTCATTATGTGACCCATCATTTAAGCAGTAGTGGAGAGAGTAGGGGATTCTAGTGTACTTTTCAAATTAAGGAAATGACTCATCAGTTGCCTAATGAGTCATGAAATGACTCTTCATTTGCCTAATTAATCATCAAACGACTCATCGTTTCAGGCAGTATGAAATTTTCTGTCGAATTATTTTGGGCATTTTCATAATTTCTAAGCTACTAACACCTAAACTACGTCATTTTTAAGCTTGGGAAAGAGTGCTTTAAGGACGGGGGGTATTCACCCTGGAACCCTTATTCCTCTCCAAACTCTCAACTTAGAATATCATAATCTCTCAAAGCTCTCAAGAAACAAAACTAGGGTTCTTCATCAATTCTCCTCCAATCTTCTTGGATTTTCAAGACAAGTGTAGGAATTAACTACCCAGGTATATAAGGCTAAGAATGAGAGATTTCTTTCACTCTCATGTCTAAAATTCTCCTCAAGTTCATGAATTTAATTTCTAATTCAAGTATATGGTTTTATAGGGTTTTAACCTAGTCTTATGAAATTCTCTATGATATGTCTATTGGTCAATTACCCTCATATTTCAATTAATGTTTTAAGATTTATGGGTAAATTCATGATTTCCAATTTTTAGAAATTATGCCCTGTTATGCAAGCTTTATGAAAATTCAAGTTTATGATTCATGATTTCAAGTATGATGAGATATCAAGCATGAATTAATGTTTTTAAATTACCCATATATGAATCTATGATTTTAACTTATGAAGTTCCTATCAAGTATTCATGATTTTATGATTTGGGGTAAGCCCACACAAGTTAAGTAGGTTTTCATGATTTAGCTTAGTTTTATAAGATCAACATACCATATGGTTTGGAGTCAATACTCCCAATTCAGCTTATGTTATGTTTGGAGCCAGGACTCCCAAATGTTCAGATTTTAGACTATGCATATAATTTTGATTTCAACTTTGTTGAAAGAAGATGGGAGCACATTGCATGTTTATGGGAACAGACTCTAGCACCGAGTAGGCCAAAGGTTCAGGTAAATCCCAAGGTCTCATAACTACGTAACGTAGACATACATAATCATTGAGACCACCCTTAAGAGCTTTCCCCTGCCCCCAAGGGGCCTCATCTTGATATCAATATCATGGTATCGTCCTTAGCCTTGGCAAGGTGTTGGACAGCTCCGCCCACTTGAGTTTGATAGTTGGGGCATCACATAAGCTCTATCGTGATGGTGTCTATTATGATGAGTCTCCCATTGTTCCTCATGATTTCAGCTATTCATGTTCACAACTTATGATATCATATTTTATAGTAGGTTCGACCCAATGATCGGTTTATGAGATTTTACTTATCATTTTAGCTATGACAAGTCATATGATTTATATTTTTCTCAAATCTTGTGTCACTATGTTCAGATATGATAATCAGTTTATCATTATATATGTCTCAGATTTAGTTTATAACATGAAGTCCTTACTCTAAAGATATAATTATTTATATTTATATGCATGATTTTACTTAACATTTACTCAGCATGTTTTACTTACCTTACATACTCAGTACATTCTAATTACTGACCGCATACTCTATGTTATATTGTTTCATGATACAGGTCTGAGCAATCAGACTCAGTTTCGCCGTTATACTAGCTTACCCCCCCCCAGCCCAGCTCAGTTCCCGTTGTTGGTGAGCCCTCATCTTTCGAGCACATTCGGTTTAGTGTTTGATTATGATATTTCAGTCTCAAATTTTAGCGAGCTAGTTGGCGTGTTTTCCATCATCTCATCAGACAGTTTATAGGCTTATCAGATATTATATTGACTTTTAGCATTATCGAGTGTTCACTCCATCTATGATCATTGTTATATGTTATGTTATTCAGACTTCCACTTATTCATGTTTAAGTTATCAATTTCCACTTCAATATATGCTCTATAGTTGCTATGGTCATGCCATGGGTTGACTTGGAGCTATTCGTGGTTCCACGTCCAGTGTCTTGGTCTAGGGTCCCAGCTCGGGTCATGACAAAAATTGTATCATAGCAAAGGTTTAGAGTATCCTAGGGTTTCTAAAAGCCATGTTGATGTAATGCCCCAGAAACTCAAAATCCAATTCCGGGACATAATCAGAAAATCCAGCAAAACTATAGAACTGTTGCAGAATGACCCACCTAATGAGTCGTTAAGGGACCCAACGACTCGTTAAGTCATCCGTGAGAAGGATGCCTAAGAAAAAGTCATTGTTTCCAACAGGCGACCTCACTAGTCGTGGTCAGGTCCCACAATTTGTTGAGTCACTCGTTGTCAGGCCAGAATCTAGAAACATGAGAAGTGTTAGTGTACTTGATGAATGGGGGCAATGAGTCATGGTCCCCTGTAACGACTTGCTTTGTCCCCCGTCACCATCCCCAGTTAATTTTTAGCCAGTGTACCTAATGGGCGTGACCACGAGTCATGGTTAGTCACCACGACCCATTAGGTCACCCAACAGTTTTTCCTAGTGATTTCCTAAGGGCTATTTAGTAATTTCCTACTCACCCAAGCTTTAAACCATGTCATTTTAACATTAGTTTCAGACATTTTAGTGGGGGTAACGGGCTCGTTTCCTCATTCCCCACTCAAACTTTGACGAAGCAGGACATAGAGTTCCTCTTAGGGAAGTTCTGAGCATCAACTAGGTCAGCCTTTTCTTCTCAGTTTGTCCAAGAAATTCTTTGAGTTTTCACCAGGTATATGGGTATTCAACAAGGGAAATTATTCTTCCCTTGTGTCCCACAAAATTCCTCCATAACTTCTCTGTTAGTTTTAGCCCTGAGTTTTTCGAATACGAAGAGATTACATGTTATTATTCGTCAATCTCTCATAGAATGATATTCATATTTATTATTGATATGAATTCCATCCGTTCTTGCTTATATTATCGAGATTCTTGTAAGAGTAAATTGAAGCCCTGAATTCTTGTATGAAGATGACTTTACCTGAAAATCTCCCTCTAGTGAATTTAGCATGTTTGGACTGAATTTTCCTTGAAACTCTTTTATTTATGAAATGAGTAGATATTCCATTAATAAGAATAATTTTAGACTTGATAAATTAGTTTTCTTGAATTCTTTAATTCTGGCTATATTACGGAATTCCCGAGTTGTTGGAATGAGTCGTATTCTCTATTAGCTGCTTAATAGTTCAGTTAAGTTCGAATGTAGAATCCCTTCAGAACTATGAAGAAATTTTTAACTAATCAGTTTGACTTTAGAAATTCTCGAGGTGTCAGTAGTACCTCCCAGATATCAGAATTAGAATCAGAATTCAGTTATTGGTCCACTAGGTAATCATGACATTTCTAATATATAGCTATGACTTGCCCCACGACCCAGTTCAGATTTCAGTTTGTTCTTAGATAGTTACGACACTTCTAGATGAGCAGTTTTGACTAGTCTAGAACCCAGTTTTGGAATCTGGTCTGATAAGACTCTCAGGGTACTTTTAGTTATATTTCCCTGACTAGTCTTGGACCCCAGTTTCGAGCTATCATCCTATTAGTTCAGTATAGGTTTTCTAGTGGGAGTAGGACTTAGCACCGAGCGGACCGGGGTTCCAGCGCACCCAGGTTCCCAAAACAACGTTGTTAGCATAGGTTACAGTTACAGGTTATTGGATTGATTGGACCTAGACTTTTGTGATCACCCAGTTCATGCTTTTATACCCTGGCAAGGTATATTGGGTCCTATCAGTGGGCTGTATATATTGGACTCCGCATCTAGCTCACGTGGTTAAATATCGGTTATAGACTTTCCCACTAGTCAGTTAGTCCACTCTCAGATTTCTCAATTCAAAGAAGTTCAGTGTAGTATCTAAGACTCAGTCTTTCAGATTTAGGTCATTTTTATGACCATCAGCTAGGGTCATTATTGACCATATCAGTATATACTAGTTGTATTAGTTTTCAGTAATTTCAGTTGGTCATTTCATGTCACTTCAGATCAGTTACTAGTTCTTTCATGTTATTTACGTGTCTCACTTACTCAGTACATTCAAAGTACTGACTCATACTTTTATGCTATAATTTTTCATGATACAGTTGCAGGTTCCCAGATTCAGCAGAGTTAATCGCCTCGATTCAGCTCCTCCTCAGCCGTAGAGTTGGTGTGAGTCCTCATCATTCGAGGGCCTTATTTTCATTCTCTTATAGTCAGTTGCAGTTTACTTTAGACTTAGAGTTAGCTAGGGGCTTGTCCCAGTAACTCATCAGTTAGAAGGCTTTTGGACTTACAGTTGTTCAGTTTCCATGTTTTAAGTTTTATTTAAAGTTCCATAAGAATTCCTTAATGTTATTACTTTAAAGATCCTCTATGCATATTTACTCAGAATGCTAATGAATGATAGACCAGGTGTTTACATGGGGACACTTGTGGCTTCAAGTACCGTGTTACGTTTAGAATGTAGTCTCGGGGCATGATAAACTTGGTATCAGAGTGCTAGGTTTAGAGTATCCTTGGAAAGAATGAAAGCCTCATCGAGTAGAGTCCTTTTCATGGGTGTGAAGCACACCACACTTATGACGAGGAGGTTACGAGATGTTATTAGGAAAAACTCTCCTTTGTTCATACTCTTATCGTGCGTTAAAAGTCCAATTCCAGAAAAGCCCTTCTAATTCGTTCTCTGTTTTGTTTCAGTTAACCATGCCTCCTAGACGTGGTGATGGAAGAAGGGCTGATAATGTCAACAGACTTTCCCCACCAGCCCCGATAGCTCCTCAAGATGATTCAGTGTCTATCGCCGAATTCAGGGCGGCTATTCAACTACTGGCCCAAACAATCACCAACCAGGTGAACCAGCAGGTGGTTCCAGTAGCCATAATTGGGTCTGCAGCTGTTTCTCGGGTGCCGGATTTTACCCGGATGAATCCTCAAGATTTTTATGGAATGAAGGTGGGAGAGGACCCACAAGGGTTTGTAGATGAGATTAGAAAGATCACCCGAATTATGGGTGTCAATTCCTCTGAAAGTGCTGATTTGGCTGCCTACCAGCTGAAAGGAGTTTCCCAAGTCTGGCATGACCAGTGGAAGGAAGGACGGTCAATGGGAGCAGGACCAGTGGAGTGGGAAGAATTCCACATAGTTTTCCTGGACAGGTTTTTCCCTCGGGAGCTGAGGGAGGCTAATATGGCAAAATTTATGAACCTGCGTCAGGGAAATAGAACAGTGGAGGAATATGCTTTAGAGTTTACCATACAATCAAAGTATGCTTCAGAGATGGTAGCCGAGTCAAGGGCTCGCATGTTGAAGTTTGTGAATGGAGTATCTAATCTGGTCCTCAAGGAGTGTAGGACGACAATGCTAATCAAGGATATGGACCTCTCTAGCTTAATTGTGTATGCCCAAAAGGTTGAGGCCGAAAATTTGAAAGATATGGAATGTAAGAACAAACGAGCAAGGACTAGCCAGTCATATTTCGTCCATCAAAGATCTAGCGGTGGTAGCCGTCCATAGCAGCAGTAGCAGTAATAGCAACAGTAGCAGAGAGGCCCAGCACCCAGTTCAACCAGCGCCCCAACCTTTTGGTTCCGCCAGGATCGGAGGGGTGGGCCATCTGGCACTCAATCTCAGACTCACAGTACCGGGAACAAGTATCCAGCTTATCCCAAGTGTGGTAGGAATCACCCAGGAGAATTCCTTCAGGGACGAGAGAACTGCTTTGGGTGTGGACAACATGGAGATAGGATTAAGGAGTTCCCGTTAGCAGGGCAAGGGAAATAACAATCCACCACCTCATCAGCTCCAGTAGGTCGACCAGCCCAGTAGGCTAACACATCAGGTACAGATGGCGGTCATCGACAAAATTATTTCTATGCCCTATCTCCCCGTCTAGATCAGGAAAGCTCACCTGACGTAGTTACAGGTATGTTACGTCTCTTCCATCTAGACGTGTATTCCCTCTTAGATCTAGGATCCACTCTTTTCTTTCATGACTCCCTATATAACAATCCAGTTCAACATCAGTCCAGAGGTCCTATCAGAACCCTTCTTAGTCTCCATCCTTGTTGGCGAGTTAGTTAGAGACAGCTGGGTGTATAGAAATTGTTCAATCTCAGTCTTGAGTAAAGTTATTCCAGCTATCTTGTAGAGTTAGATATGGTCAGCTTCGACCTTATTCTTTGCATGGATTGGTTACACTCCGGCTATGCCTCAATTGACTACAGAACTAGAATTGTCAAGTTTCAGTTTCCAAATGAACTAGTGTTAGAATGGTCGGGCAGCAGTTCAGTGCCTAAGGGTAGGTTTATTTCCTACCTTAAGGCCCAGAAATTCATTTCCAAAGTATGTCTATATAATCTGGTTTGGGTCAATGATTCCAACTCTAAGACCCCAACCATTCAGTCAGTTCCTGTAGTCAGTGAGTTCCCAGATGTTTTTCGTGAGGATCTTCCAGGAGTTCCCCCTGAACGGGAAGTAGACTTCGAAATAGATCTCCTTCCAGATACTCAGCCCATCTCCATCCCTCCTCACAAAATGGCTCCAGCTGAGCTTAAAGAGTTGAAGGAGCAGCTAAAAGACCTTCTTGACAAGGATTTGTCAGACCCAGCATCTCTCCCTGGGGTGCTCTAGTTTTATTCGTGCGAAAGAAAGAAGGTACCCTCAGAATGTGCATAGATTACCGTAAGTTGAATAAGGTCACAGTCAAGAACAAGTACCCTCTACCCAGAATTGACGATCTATTCGATCAACATCAGGGAGCCAGTTGTTTCTCCAAGATCGATCTCAGGTCAGGGTACCATCAGATAACATTTAAAGAGAGCAACAAACTGAAAACAACATTCAAAACTCGATATGGTCACTACGAGTTTGTGGTGATGTCCTTTGGGTTAACAAACAGCCCAGCAGCCTACATAGATTTTATGAATAGGGTCTTAAAGCAATACCTGGATATGTTCGTTATTATATTCATTGATGACATTTTGGTATACTCCAGAAATGAGGAGGAGCATGCAGATCACCTGAGGATAGTGCTTCAAACACTCAGAGACCGGTAGTTATTTTCCACGTTCAGCAAATGTGAATTTTGGTTAAGGTCGGTGACTTTCATAGATCATGTGGTTTCAGGTGAAGGAATACGAGTAGACCCTCATAAGATAGCAGCAGTAAAATATTGGCCAAGATGTACCTCTCCTACTAAAATCAGGAGGTTCCTGGGCTTAGCGGGTTATTACCGACGGTTTGTGGAAGGTTTCTCTTCTATAGCATCCCCTCTAACTAAGTTAACTTAGAAGAAGGTAAAATTTTCAGTGGTCGGATGAGTGTGAGAAGAGTTTCTAGGAGTTGAAGACTCGACTCACTATTTCTCCAGTTTTGACCCTGCTAGAAGGAACAAATGGGTTGGTTGTTTATTGTGATGCTTCTAGAGTTAGACTTGGTTGCGTGCTGATGCAGCAGGGCAAAGTGATAGCCTACGCCTCCTTGCTAGCCAATTTTGAGCCTTTGGAATGTTTATTCTTGGAAACCATATTACAAGCCCAATGTCCCTTTGTAATCCTCTTCTTTGGAACCCATTCTTCCTAATTGTTGGTGATGAATGAATGCAAATAATGGGGGCTTGAATCCCAAGAAATAGGGAGAGATAAGGAAATCAATGGAAAATAGGCAAAAAGACTAAGTTTAGGGGTTTACAAGAAAAGGAGAAATATGATGAGCTTAAATGTGAGGTAGCACCAAATTGTGATCAAAATGAATGACATGATCAAATGAATGACATGATGGGTTGAGAAACTGAATCATCAAAAAGAGAAAAATAATAATGAAATGGTGTTGCCTCGCTAGATAAGCTTAATGTGAGATCCAAAGGAGCTACAAGGACTTTTGAGAAATAAAAGATGAAGATGATGCAAGGAGAAATAAGGCAAAGTGATCTAAAGAGCTGGATAGGAGGTTAATAGTGTTCATAAAAAGGCATTAGGTAGTTTCAGTCGCTCAGTTAAATATTTGTCCTATCCTCACCCCTAGCCTTAATCATGACCTGCAAGTCCTAATTGATTTTGAGTGAGTTGTTCTACATTAGTGGCGAGTTACGCAAAGGGCAAGACTATGGGTTAAAGTTGTGTTCGTGGAGATACCTTGTGAGACTCGAGTGTGACTGCCTTATTCTATAATCCCTTGTATGTGCATTGCTTTATGATAAAGAAAGGACTCATGTGAGTGGCATCACCCCCTTTGAGGACATGCTTGCATCGATCATTTTTTTTTTCATTCATGTTTAGCGAGCATTTTGGGGTTTGCCTTCGGCTCATTGGTCCTTGATGCATAACTCACATTTGACATGTTGTCCATTTTCAATTGAAAAGAATTGCATTACTCGAGGACAAGCAATGGTTCAAGTTTGGGGTTTGATGAGTTGGTAATGTACCAACTCACTAGGCTCTTAAGCATGAGATTTTGCTTTATTTTTAAGTCAATTAGGTGGATTTTATGCCTTTTCTCCTTGATATTTGTAGGTGCTTAACTTGAATGGATAAAACATTGAAATTGAGCAAAAAGCATGGAAATAAAGTTAATGACTCGGACTTCCAACAGATGCTGGTGAAACGCCGATTGACCTAAGCAGCTGCCTATTGTTCTGGAGGAAGGCTGGAGATCGTCGGAACCTGTGATGAGCACTCCGCGGCCTCGCCGAAGTGCTAAGGAAATTACTACAAGGAGTCATGGCTAACCGGTACTCATGGACGTCATGAGAGCCAAAATCTCACTATCTCAACTAGAGCTGGACGGCATTTCAGTGAATATACCCGGCGAACCGCCGGTGAATCGCAAGTGAGAGCCCGTCATCTAGGGGCAGAAATGTCAAGCACGTAAAAAGAGGAGCAAATTTGTATCCTATTTTTGTACATCTCAAAAAAGAACAAAACATGGGATTCTAGAAAGTATTGATTATTCTATTGTTTTTCTCAGATAGAAAGTAGAGAGAAGTAGAAAGAGAGGAGTCATCTTCTTTATCGAGAAGGCATAACTCCAATTGAGTTCAAACCTTGCTTGAATTTCTCTTACCCAAGTTTGTGAATAGATATTGAATTGTTTATTAATGTAATGTCTTACTTTATTTTTATACGAGTAGCTAAAATTTTAAATTAGGCGTGTGAATGATTGGGGTTGATTTGGGTTGGGTATTGTGTATTTGATCTTAGATTTACTCAATTAGCATGATTTTAGTAAGCCTCAATTTAAGCCGAAAAACTCATAGTTGCAAATATGGGGTTGCATTTGTTTAACTTTGATTTTGCTTGAAAAAGGAAATTAAGGTATGGGTGAGGAAACACCAATGGGTATTTGGGTGGTGATTATGGGGTTGACTAGACATGCACAAAACTCATTATTTCTTACCGTCCATTAAGGATTGAAGCTAGAAATATTGAATCCATACCTAAGCCGATGTGTGGTTGTTGTGAAGAGAAACTCGGGATTTGAGAAAACCCGAGGTATAAGACATCTAATTGGTTGAGAAACTTAAGATGTCGCCTAGTCCGCATCTAATCATATTGTTGAGTAAAGATAGAAGCAATTAACGATTCCAACCCATTGAAGCCTTTATAAATATCACACCCCAGAATTTCCGTTGGTATTTTTTATACTTTGCCCTATTTTTAGCGTGCAATTCCATATTTTATATTCACCTTCTCAACATAAATGTCATCCAATAAAGAAAATATAATGGTTGGAATTTTCTTCTTGTTCCATGCATTGGTTAGTATCCGCAATACTTGTATTTGGTCCTCGACGCATCAACTTTTTCATTCAAAAGAGCTTATGGTGTCATGGATACTTGATCCAAATTGGCCTATCTCTTGTTTGATCTCTACTCCTTCATCCATGAATTGGTTATCCATGTATGGATGACTCTCACAAAGGTACCAAGTGAAATTCTATTTGTTGAGCTTGTTCCAAGAACTCGTTTATTTCTTCCACTTAATGTTCTTCTTATATAGGCTAAGATCTCCGTGATATTGTCCCTCATCCTTTTTAAGGCTTTTCTTTGTTCTCGTATACCGTCATTACTTCCATATGCTCCAGATTAGTTTTTCCATATCGCTTCTTTTCGAATATGATGTTTCTCCTCTTGATTATTTATGTAAGCATAAAAAACAACAGGAGGAGCATAATAGGGGTTTGGGTAAGGGGAATAAGAATTTAGGCAACTATTCCATAGGCAATTGGGACTCACCACATACACCACAAGTATGATAATGTTGCCACAAGTGGGATTCTCCACAATTTAGTACACGTATAACTAAAATATGAATACCCATCATTCGATCTATTTATACACCAAGATTTCTTGTTAAGAAGAGTGGCAATACTAAAAAAAGAGAAAACTAAAAATTATATAATATACTTACAAAAATTCAAATACTTAGATAAATAACACCCATGAGTTCAAAACCAACCAACATAAAATAACAACTATGGAATAAAAATTCTAACCAAAAACAATTAATCAATATTCAAGTCCTCAAAGAACGCACTAAAAACTTGTTGTCGCCAAGCACACACAAGAGCACATGGTCGTCAATTTATAAAAGATAGTGAAGTCCTGATATCAACTCTCGTAGACTTATCGCATTAATTGCTTAATGCTAACAATTTTATTTCACTATTTAGAAAAAAACAAGTATAAAATGGAATTTGGTTTTGGAAATTATTCTCCTAACTTCAAATGTAAATTAAACTAATGAACAAGAATCATTTCTTACAAGTGTTTGTAATTCAAAGATGAGAGAATCTAGGGTTTTGACACTTGTTCTCAAAGCTGAGTTTTAGGACTCGATTAATGAATAGACCAACTCCTTCTCGAGACTCGTTTGCTGTAAGTTACGATCCCATTTCTTGTCATTCTATCGAACATCCAAGAACTATCTCATGGTCCCTAACGCCTATATCCCTATGGTCACAGGAGAAACAGTGAAACGACGATCAGGCTACTTGTATTCAATCAACAGGTTGAAGGGTATATCCCTATCCTTAGCATAATTGAAATCTCACTTGAACCTATCGCCAAAGATCGTTGGAACCTTTTCTATACTTAGTTTTAACCCTCTTGGCCTCTCTCAAGTTCAAACCAGAGTTAAATGTATAATATTCGTACGATGACTCAGCCTAACGAATAAGCAATAAAAATAAGTAAGTATAAAGAATCAAAGGCTAGCATAAAAGAGTTTTTCAAACTACAACCATTAGCTATACAAACTCTATAACAAGAGTTTAGTCACTCATGTCCAAGCCAACACTAAAGCAAACATCATTCGACTAAAAAGCATAAGAAAAAGAAAACCTAGAAGAAAATAAACATTTGCTCTTCTCCCAAGAACCGCTAAATGATGTTAGAATTATAAAAGACTTCTTACAAAATGCCCTAGCTGTTATATTTATAAGCAAGGTATCAAATAACTTCTTCGACTCGGAGAAGTATATTTTTAGACTTGGAAAATTCATCTTGGACAACTTATGGTGCATCGCACCATCCAATGCACCAAACTTTGGCCCAAATTCTCTATGAAGTTTGGCCCTAGTGTACTACACACTAGTCAAAACACTAAGCGTAAGTCTCTGAACCTTCCCGGCGCCCCACACCGGCCAACACACCAAGCCGTGTCTGGAACACTTCCCGCGCCCCCACACCACTCATTTTGCCAAGGTGTTGGAGCAAAATCCTCTAAAGTTGAAGACTTGGGGCACCACAATTCACCCAACACACTACAGGAGTGTTAGGAATATTTTTCTTTGCAGTGTAACACCTCAAAGTCCCTAAGATCAAACCCGCAAGTTGAAATGAAGAAAATAGAAAAATTTGCACCAGTCATGTGACGAAGTCATCAAAATGATCATTTGCCTAACATGTCATCAAATGACTCCGTCGCTTGAAAATATTATATTGTCTTCCAACGAAATATTAAGTGATTCGCCGTTTGACCTAATGGGTCAATAATCGACTTATCGGTTGGGGAAATGCTATTTATTCGGCAGTAATGACATATTAAGGAAACGACTCATCACTTGACCAAATTAGTCATTATGACCCATCATTTAAGCAAAGAAGGAGAAAGTAGGGGATTGTAGTACTTTTCAAATAAGGAAATGACTCATCAGTTGCTCTGCATTGAGTCATGAATGACTCTTCATTTGCCTAATGAATCATCAAACGACTCATTGTTTCAGCAAGAGTGAAATTTTCTCTGCCGAATTATTTTGGGCTTCAAAATTTCTAAGCTACTAACCCCTAACTACGTCGTTTTTAAGCTTGGGAAAGAGTGCTTTAAGGGGGTATTCACCCTAGCACTCTTATTCCTCTACAAACTCTCAACTTAGAATATCATAATCTCTCAAAGCTCTCAAGAAACAAAACTAGGGTTCTTCATCAATTCTCTCCACCTTCTTTGATTTCAAGACAAGTGTAGGAATCAACTACCTGTGTATACAAGGCTAAGAATGAGAGATTCCTTTCACTCTCATGTCTAAACTTCTCCTCAAGTTCAAGAATTTAATTTCTAATTCAAGTATATGGTTTTATAGGGTTTTAACCTAATCTTAAGGAAATTCTCTATGATATGTCTATTGGTCAATTCCCCTCATATTTCAATTAATGTTTTAAGATTTATGGGTAAATTCATGATTTCCGCCTTTAGAAATTATGCCCTATTATGCAAGTTTTATGAAAATTCAAGTTTATGATTCATGATTTCAAGTATTATGAGATATCAAGCATGAATTAATGTTTTTAAATTACCCATATATGAATCTATGATTTTGACTTATGAAGTTCCTATCAAGTACTATGATTTTTTATGATTTGGGGTAAGCCCACACAAGTTAAGTACATTTTCATGATTTTGCTCAATTTTATAAGATCAACATACCATATGGTTTGGAGTCAATACTCCCAATTCAGCTTATGTTATGTTTGGAGCCAGGACTCCCAAATGTTCAGATTTTAGACTATGCATATAATTTTGATTTCAACTTTGTTGAAAGAAGATGGGAGCACATTGCATGTTTATGGGAACAGACTCTAGCACCGAGTAGGCCAAAGGTTCAGGTAAATCCCAAGGTCTCATAACTACGTAACGTAGACATACATAATCATTGAGACCACCCTTAAGAGCTTTCCCCTGCCCCCAAGGGGCCTCATCTTGATATCAATATCATGGTATCGTCCTTAGCCTTGGCAAGGTGTTGGACAGCTCCGCCCACTTGAGTTTGATAGTTGGGGCATCACATAAGCTCTATCGTGATGGTGTCTATTATGATGAGTCTCCCATTGTTCCTCATGATTTCAGCTATTCATGTTCACAACTTATGATATCATATTTTATAGTAGGTTCGACCCAATGATCGGTTTATGAGATTTTACTTATCATTTTAGCTATGACAAGTCATATGATTTATATTTTTCTCAAATCTTGTGTCACTATGTTCAGATATGATAATCAGTTTATCATTATATATGTCTCAGATTTAGTTTATAACATGAAGTCCTTACTCTAAAGATATAATTATTTATATTTATATGCATGATTTTACTTAACATTTACTCAGCATGTTTTACTTACCTTACATACTCAGTACATTCTAATTACTGACCGCATATTCTATGTTGTATTGTTTCATGATACAGGTCTGAGCAATCAAACTTAGTTTCGCCATTATACTAGCTTCCCCCCTAGCCCAGCTCAATTCCCATTGTTGGTGAGCCCTCATCTTTCGAGCACATTCGGTTTTGTGTTTGATTATGATATTTCTGTCTCAAATTTTAGTGAGCTAGTTAGGCGTGTTTTCCATCATCTCATCAGACAGTTTATAGGCTTATCAGATATTATATAGACTTTCAGCTTTATCGAGTGTTGACTCCATCTATTATCATTGTTATATGTTATGTTATTCAGACTTCCACTTATTCATGTTTAAGTTATCAATTTCCACTTTAATATATGCTCTATAGTTGCTATGTTCATGCCATGGGTTGACTTGGAGCTATTCGCGGTTCCACGTCCAGTGTCTTGGTCTAGGATCCCATCTCGGGTCATGACAAAAATTGTATCATAGCAAAGGTTTAGAGTATCCTAGGGTTTCTGAAAGCCATGTTGATGTAATGCCCCAGAAACTCAAAATCCAATTCCGGGACATAATAAGAAAATCCAGAAAAACTACAGAAATGTTGCAGAATGACCCACCTAATGAGTCGTTAAGGGACCCAATGACTCGTTAAGTCAACCGTGAGAAGGATGCCTAAGAAAAAGTCATTGTTTCCAACAGGCGACCTGACGAGTCGTGGTCAGGTCCCACAATTTGTTGAGTCACTCGTTGTCAGGCCGGAATCTAGAAACATGAGAAGTGTTAGTGTACTTGATGAATGGGTGCAATGAG
>JACEIK010005386.1:74181-87406 GCA_018107945.1 Datura stramonium | reverse complement strand
TTATTTTATACATATTGTGCATATACAACTTGCCTTAATGTATGTTGGATAGCTAGTTGTGTAAAGAGTTAAGAGATGATCAAGGCGTTTTTTTGAAATAGCTATGTTTTCCCATGTTGTTTTACCTTCCTGAAAATTTTTCTAGTTAGCCCCCTTGAGCCGTAAACCTTATTCTTTTCTTAGACATAATAGTAGTTTATTCCCCTTTGTTGTGAGGCCTCCAGAATTTTTGATCCAAATTAGTCTTAGGCACTTTGAGGCTTAAAAGTGATGGTCCACCAATGCATGAATGGTAAAGGAAAGAAAAGAAAGAAAAAATGTGTGGAGAGTAAGAAAAGGAAAGAGAAAGTAGGGATGTCCATAAATGTGTTATCTACTTGCTTCTAGGAAGATGAAAGAAAGAGTTTTAAAAATGAAAATTCTTAGTGATTCTATAAACAAAGACTAGCAGTCAAGTAGTGAAAAAGGGCTTGAAAAGAAAATAAAAGGGTGAATAGAGTGAAGGGTGAACAATAAGGAAAGAGTGGTGGACTTGAAAGAGAAAAAATGTCTTAAAAGTGCTTGAGATTGGTATTCACTATAAAATAAAAATCATTTCTACCCATCCTTAGCCGACATTACAACCAAGGAAAGTTCTTATGATCTTAATCTCTTGAAATAACTAAGTAATCTAAGTGTACATGAAGGGCAAGCTTATGGTATGTTGCATATATATGATACATCTTTTCTGAGTGTGAGTTTGCCTTACTTATTACGTTCGATGCATTGCATTGATAATTGGAGAGAGGCACATCACTAAAAGTGAGGGGCATAAGATGTCTAAGTCGGTGTACTATGTGTTGCATGTTTTGTATTTAATCAAGTTGGTCCTATTTTGAAGAACCATATAATTCTATGTTCTCTTCTAGTTGTTTGAGTGTGAATTGATTGAGGTGGAAAGTGGTGAGAAAATATGAGTTTATGCATAGAGTTGAGGATTGTTCAAGGATGAATAATTGTTTAAGTGCGGGGTCGTGATGTTGGGCATATTCTTATGCCCATTTGCCATGTTCTTACCTATATGTTTCCTTGTTTTGTTTTCATAATCCCTATGAAATGTATGAATTCATATTTTCATGGGTCTTGTAAGCTAATAAATGTTTCTAGATATTTTGAGCAGGAAACTAAGGAAAAAGGATCCAAAAATGACTCAAGGTGTGAAGAAGAAGAGTTCGCAAAAGTTGACCTGGGCCTATGGCTAGTATGACGAGGCCAATACTTGTGTTTCAAAGAAAAAATAACCAAATTTGGTGCTACAGATGGTGTGGGGTGCCATGTCCTTAGCTTCGGAGATGAGAATTTGACTAACACCTTGGCGAAATGGATGGCGTGGAGCCCCAGAAGCATTTAAGGCCTAGAAAATTTTTCTAACATTTTGGGGATATGGATGAAGTGGGGTGCCAGAAGGGTATTCAAGCTCAGAAATTTGACTAAACTCTAGTGCAATGGATGGATTCGGGCGTCAGAGGTGTTTAGAAGTGCAGATATTAAGCTAACTCCTTGGTTCTATGACGGAAGTAGGGCTCTTGGAGCCATTCTTCAGAGGAAATTTGACTAACTCCTTGGGGTTATGCATGGGGCGGCACGCCAGACCCTCCTAGAGGGGATTTTACTGATTTTTAAGCCAAATACTTAAGGGAAAAAGCATCATTTGAAGGCTCACCTATATGTATAACATCTAGGGCATTTTTAGATTATTATTCATTGTATCATTCATCATATTAGAAGGTTGTTAATGCATCTTTGGAGGAGAGACAAGCTCTACTTAGGTTTATTCTTTTCTTTATTGTTTACTGAGAAGTGATGATGTTATCTTTATTTTTCCGTTTGTCTATGATTGGCTAAACGCCCCTTTTAGGTTTTGTCCATAGTTGATGGTTGAAGTTTGAAACACTTATGATTGTTAGTTTTGATTCCTAATAAAGGTTGTTTATATTTACTTGTTTTAATTGCTTATTCACTAGACTGATCACCTTGTGAGTAAATCTGTTGATTTTAGGTTGAACATGGGAAAGGGAACCTAAAGGGTTAAAAGTAAATATAAATAGGAATTCAAAGATCCTTTGGACCATTATTTGGAGGATAGAAGTTGTTTTTTAGATAGAGATATACCCTTTCAACCATATTTAGTTGAAATACAAATAGGCATAATCGACATTTCATGTTTCTCCTGTGACCATAAGGATATAGGCGTTAAGGTTCATGAGATAGTTCTGGATGCTCGGGAGAGTGGCAAGAAATGGGATAGTAACTTGCAACTAGCAATCTTATGAGGAATCAATCTAGCATAATCAGTTTTAAAAAATCAACCTTATACGAAAGTTCCAATTCCTAGATTTTCATCATCATTTGAAGTACAAACAAGTTTGCAACAATATTAGTTTCTTTACTTAATTTTACATTTCAAGTTTAGTAGTTTAATTAACCAAACCATTCTCCATTTATATTAGTGTTTGTTAGAATATCGAAATAAAGATAACCTTTAAATAATTAATCTGACAAGTCTTTGATGGATCGATAATCGGTTCACCGTCCTATATTACTTGACGACCATGTGCGATTGCATACTCTTGGGCGATATTAATTTCCCTATGATAGATTGAGAGGAGACTTTATTAAGGGAAAAGACCCTTTTTTAAGTCATTGTTGTGTTTTCTTTAATTGGTACTACCAAAAAATTTCATGGCGTAGCAATAAATTCGGAACTCCAAAATGAGCACTCTCTTGTCATATATTATACATTCCTTTTTTGGCTTCTTGATTTTCAAGTTGGCTTGTTTAAAGTCATACCTTTGATTTGATTATGAGAAATAGTTGAACTCCTAGGAGTGTGATGCCTTGTGTGGTGAGATCTTTTACTTCATACTTGTGTGTGCACATTGTCTAGAATTTATTCCGAATGTGATTCAAGACGAAATTCTAGATGTAGTTGCACTTAAAAATGATCTTAGACTTTCTTTTGATAGTTATTTTTTGGCACCCATCCTCCCTAACTGATAGTGATGAATGAAATATGGGGCATGGAAGCCCAAGATTTAAGAAGATAAGTAAGTGAAATAAAGTGTAGGCAAAAGCCAAAGTTTAGTGGTATGCATAAAAGGGAAAGATGTGAGTTTCAATGCGAGGTAGCACCAAATTGCTTGATGAAAAGAATGAAATAGTTAGTTGAAAAACCTTTGACCAAAAGAAGAAAAAAAATATTTTGGATGGTGATATCTCTTGCTTAGATAAGGCTAAATATAAAATCCAAGGGGTTAAAAGGGTGGTTCTTGATGAGAATGATGAATAAGGAGAGATAAGGTGAAGTAACTTCATGAGCATAGCGTGATGTTTGATTGTGTTCATAGAAGGCATTTGAGAAGATCTAGTCACTAGAGCTAAAATTTATCCCACCCTTTACCCCTAGCCAACATTATGACCCGCAAGTCCTTAGTGATTTCGAGTGTAGAAAAACTACATTAATGCAAGTTACATGAAGGGCAAGCCTATGCGTCAATTGTATATGCACTTGAATGTCTTTGAGAGAGTGAGCAACTTTCTGCTATTCTATATCCCTATGTGTGAATTGCTTGAATATGAATGGGATTCTCTCTTCGTGTGAGTGGCATCACTTTCTTGAAGTACATGCTACAATTTTTCTTTCAATTAAGAGGTGTGAATGAAACAAGTTGAGCATTGAACTTTAAGACAAACCTTGAATGTTAATTTTCAATGACTTGAGATGCTTATTGAGAGTGTCTTGGTTGCAAATCTATTTTGAATTGAAAGAATGAAAATGAGATATGCCAAATGCTTGTGGTTACCAATTGAGCTTGTGCAACACGTTTGAGTCTTTTATTTTTCTTGAGTCAATGTGAGATTTTTGGGGTTTTCTTAAGCTTTGGAAGTCCCTTGTGTAGCTCTTTTTATGAGCATGCTTAATTCAATTCTTAGTTGTGAGAGAAAGTCTTGCTTGAGGACAAGCAATGGTTCAAGTTTGGGGGTTTGATGAGTTGGTAATTACAAACTCATTAGATTCTTAAGCATGAGTTTTTGCATGATTTTCACATCAATTACGAAGGTTTTATGCCTTTTCGCTATGATTTTGCAGGTATTGAATTGAGAAAAGAAAAGTAAAGGAATTGAATAAAGAATGAGTTTGCTGGAAGCAAGAACCTGTGAAACATAGGTGCAGCACAGAAAAGCACTAGTCCGGAGCTGAAGGGTACCTGTAAAACGCATGTGCAGCCGTAAATGGAGTCTAGTAATTTTTTCCATGACTTGCGTATGACATGCGAACCACGGATGGGCACCTATAAAAAGCAGGTGTCACGCAAGTGGCCAGAACACTAATTGGGTAAAATTGTCCAACTATAGCATAAATTCAATATGGAAGCTTCCAAGGGCATTTGAGGAAAAGTTGTACAAAAAGATAATATGAAAAATTATCCTAAATTTACTCATATTTGTCATTGAATGGATTGGTTGCTCTTGATTTAGTCTTGAATTTAATTGCAATGCATGAATCTAGTATTTTCTCTAAGTTTGAATGTTATAATTAATAGTTGCAAACGTTAATTTACTTTTCTTATCTTGTTTTTGATTGAGAGAGAGAAGTAAGATATGGGAGATAACCATTGGTAATGATTTGGGTCATGGATATGTGGGATTGAACTAGAGATAGTCAAAACCCATTTCCATCACCCATTAAAAGGCTAAAGCTAGAGATAGTTCAGCTTTTCCTCAAGCTTTTGCTGGTTGATTGATATTATTGACCTTGGGGTTTTAGAAAATCCAAGTAAAATTCACCCAAGTGGTTGAGAAACATCGGTTGTAGACTTTGGCGCTGTTATCCATGTTGCAATTGATATTTGAGACTAGTTAATTAACCCCAATCCAATCGATGCCCCTATTCAAAGCACATCCCTAGTTCATTCTCACTGCTTGCAACAATCTACTTGCGCTGAATTGACATTAGAGTTTTATAGATTCTTCATTTTCCCCCCTATTTTACCTGTTGTAATGCCTCGAAATTCCCTAAGATCAAACCTGAGGGTTTAAGCGAAGAAAGTAGGAAAATGTTACACCAGTCATCTAGTGACCAGTGAAGTGCTCCATGAGTCGTGAAGTGACTCGTCAAGTGAGTGGAAGACCATGGAAGAGCCGTGGTCAAGGTGTAATACCCCGAAAATCTTAAGATCAGACCCAGGAGTTGAAATAGAGAAAACATAAATTACTACACCAAGTCACAGGATGAGCCGTCCAGTGACCCGTCAGGAACACCATGAGTCATTAAGTGACTCGTGGGAAGGGGTTTGACCATGTTGGAGATTTCAAGTTTGAGGTGACCACGGGTGTGACCATGAGTCGTGGTCAATCCTACGATCCTTCAGGTCACCCGTGGTCAAAGTGGTTGAAGGAAGAAGGAAGAGCAGGCAGTGCACCTAACGGGTTATCACCATGAGTCGTCGGGTACACCACGAGTTGTGATGACCCTCAGAAGGTTTTTGGTAGTGAAGGTGATCTCCTAAGACAGAATCCGTTTGAANAGTCGTCGGGTACACCACGAGTTGTGATGACCCTCAGAAGGTTTTTGGTAGTGAAGGTGATGGGAGGTGACCACGAGTCGTGGCACTGAGAATGATCCGTCCAGTCCCTCGTTGGGACTGGCAGTATGTTTTTCCCTATGAATTTAATAAGAGTGTTTCCGTAATTCCTAAGTTCCTAAGGCCAAAACTACGTCATTTTGAGCTCAAAATTGTATGTTTTAAGAAGGGTTAATTCATTCTACGTCTGTCCAAATTCATGCATGTAAGCTTAAAGGTTTGAGAGGTGATCAAGGCTAGTTCCTTCAAAGTTCTTCCTCAATTCTCTTTGGGCAATCAAAGAAGTTGTGAAATCAGGTCTCTTCAGGTATGTAAGGCTATGAATGGGTGCAATAGTCCACACCCATGCCCAATTCCCTCTCAATACATGATGTTCTAATTGATAATTCTATGGGGCTTTTACCTAATGTGTGAATTTCCTAAGTATTTATCATGGGTATGATCTAAGCATGTTTTGAATGTTGGATTATGATTAATGAGCCGATTTTACATTATTTTAAATTATAAATCATGTTTTCAAGTTTTTCTAATTATGATGAACATTCATTAAAGTCCATGAAAGTTGAGATCTATGAAGTATGTGTTCAAGTATGATGATATGTTTATGAAGAAAGTATGATTTCAAAATACCCACGTTTATGTTCATGTTTTCAAAGTGAATCAAGTTGATTTAAAGCATGTTAAGTATTGGGCAAGACCATATGATCAAGTATGTTTTATGATTTCATGAATTAGCTTACCACATAGTTTTGGAGTCAAGACTCCCAATTATGTTCATCTTGTGGTATGGTTTGAGCCAAGGCTCCTCATGTTATGATTTCAGATTATGCGTGTATGTTATTATTCAGCTTCATCACTAGCGATGGTCAGCTTCGTTGAAAAATGATGGAGAACATATGCATGTTTTTGGGAGTAGTGTCTAGCACCGAGTAAGATAAGGATCAATCGACCTAATGCCTTAAAACAACGTGCCAACATAGGTACGTTCAAATTATTTCAGACCTCCCTTGTGAGCTTCCCTTGCCCCAAGGGGCCTTCAGCTTGATATAGATATCATGGTAGCATCCTTAATCCTGGCAAGGCTTTGGAAGGCTCTTCCCACTTGAGTGTGATAATCGGGACCATGTAAGCTCTATCGTGGTAATGTCGGTTATATGACGAGTCTCCCATTTTTCCTCATAATTTCAGTTATGCATGTACATCAGTCATGATCTATGTTTTCAGCAAGTTTGACCAAATGTCCAGTTTTACTTATGATTATCAATTTTTAGCTTTGGGTTATTTGATTCAGTTATGATATTTAGTTATGATCAGATCGTGATTTCAAAAAATAGCATGCAAGCCCTACTGTCAGAATCTTATCTTGATTATGTTTTACACTATGCATGTTTAATGATTTTACTTACTTAGCAGTTTTACTTACCTTGCATACTTGGTACATTCCACGTACTGACCGCATACTCTATGTTGTATCATTTTATCATACAGACTCTAATATCCATACTTAGTCTCGCCGCTAGTTAGACTTTCAAGGTTAGCACTTCTCAGTCTCAGTTGGTGAATCCTCATCTTGCAAGGGCCCTCCTTATCAGTTGTATTTCGTCTTTTCAGTTTTCATATTATAGTGAGTTTATCGGGATCTTGTCCCATCAACTCATCAGTATTAGTGGCTTTTCGGACATAGTTTGTATTCATCTTTAAACTCATGTATGTATTTAGATGATATGTTTTGTTTAGACTTCCACAATGTTAATCATGATGATCTTCCGTATTATTTGAATGAGTTAATGTTATGTTCATTCCATGGGTCGGCTTGGAGCCTCTCGGGATTCTTTAACAAGTGTCTCGATCTGGGCCTATATTTGGGTTGTGACAAACTTGGTATCAGAGCATTAGGTTTTGAAGTGTCTTAGGATATCCGAAAGCCTCGTTAAGTAGAGTCTTTTTCATGAATGTGAAGCGTGCCACACTTATGACAAAGAGGCTACGAAATGTTTAGGAAATGTTCTCTTCTTTCATGATCTATGTCATGCTGTGAAGTGTCTCTCTATCCTTCTAACTCATGCTATACGTGTTTGCAGAATCATGCCTCCCCGTAGAGTTAATGGAAGGAGAAATGGAAATGGGAATGGCCATGAGAATAGCAATGGAGACAGGCACCAGCAGGCCCCACCAGCCCACGAGGAGCATATACTCGAGCTTGTTGCCTATGTAGAGTTTAGGACTGCTATTCAGATGTTAGCTTAAGCCTTGACTGCCCTGGTCAATCAGGAGGCAGTAGCACATTCCCTCAGAACGAGAATGCGATGACGGCAAGAGTTAGGGATTTTCTAAGGATAAACCCTCCCGAGTTCCTTGGATCGAAAGTGGACGAGGATCCATATGAGTTTATTGAGGAGGTTCTGAATAACACCCAGATTATAGGGGTGACTGGGGAGGAGTGCACTGGTTTAGCCTCGTACCAGTTAAAGGGGCTTGCACACATTTGGTTTAAGCAATGGAAGGATAGTAGGATAGTTGAAGCAGGCCCTATCAGTTGGGATGAGTTTCATACTACTTTTCTGGATCGGTTCTTCACTCGAGACATGAAGGAGATCAAAGCAGTCGAGTTTGTGAATCTAAATAAAGGGAAGATGACAGTTCAGGAGTATGCCCTGGAGTTCACTCGTTTGTCCAGGTATTCACTTGAGATGGTGGAAGATTAGAGAGCTCGAATACGAAGGTTTGTACATAGGATAGCAGACTACTTGGTCAGGGATAGCCAGACCGTGATGCTGCTTCAGGAAATTACTTTTATCGGATAGTCCTGTACGCCCAGCATATGGAGGCGGTACAGATGAGTGAGTGGGAGAGAGAGGCCAAGAGGTCCAGGACTGATAGCTTCAAATTCTCCCAGAAGAGACCTAGTGGGAACCGTTAGTAGTCTCATCAAAGATCTTCAGCCCTAGCGCCTTCGGATATGAGTGTGCCATCGAGGTCCAGGCGTAATCATAAGGGATGAGCATCAGGCTCGAGAGGTCAGAGTAGTAGACCCATTCTAGAGTGTAGTAGATATTGCCAGAGACACACAAGGTAGTGTTTGGGGGGTATAGGTGCTTGCTTCGGGTGCGGGA
The DNA here is from genome assembly GCA_018107945.1 of Datura stramonium. NCBI lineage: Eukaryota > Viridiplantae > Streptophyta > Magnoliopsida > Solanales > Solanaceae > Datura > Datura stramonium. The sequence continues at coordinate 78,669 of JACEIK010005386.1, read as the reverse complement.
AGCCCAGACATATGCTTAGGGATTGTCTAACAGCCAGACAGGGTCATGATAGGGGCCGAGGTCAAGCTTCTAGTTCACCAGCTCCACCAGCACGCCCATCTCAGTAGGGGGCATCCACTAGTGCGGGTGGTGGACAGTGCCGAAACAGATTCTATGCCTTAGCATTCCATTAGGAGTAGGAGGTCTCCCCAAATGTAGTCACTGATATATTACGTGTATTCCACCTTGATGTATATGCATTTGTTAGATCTAGGGGCTACTTTATCTTTTGTGATGCCCTATGTTGCTAGTAGTTTTGGAGTCAATCTTGAAATCTTATCAGAACCCTTCCCAGTCTCTACTCCAGTTGGTGATTCAGTTCATATTTTTGGGTTAACAAGTCTTAGAGTGGAAGGATAGTTCAGTTGTGTCTGTAGGTCATTTCATTTCCTACCTTAAGACCATAAAGATGATTTCTAAGGGTTGCGTGTACCATCTAGTTAGGGTTAAGGATTCCACGTCTGAGACCCTGACTATACAGTCAGTTCCAGTAGTGTGTAATATTCAGAAGTGTTTCCAAATGATTTACCGGGAATCCCTACTGAGCGGGAGATTGATTTTTGTATTGACCTTCTTCCCGATATGCAGCCTATATCTATTCCTCCTTATAGAATGGCTCCAACTGAGCTAAAGGAGTTGAAGGAGCAGTTTTAAGACCTTTTAGACAAGGGATTCATCAGACCTAGCAAATCTCCATGGGGTGCACCAGTTCTCTTTGTCCGCAAGAAAGATGGTTCCCTTCATATGTGCTTTGATTATCGAAAATTGAACAAGGTCACCATTAAGAACAGGTATCCTCTTCCTAAGATTGATGATTTGTTTGACCAGCTTCAGGGTGCTAAGTTCTTTTCAAATATAGATCTCAGAATCGGATACCATCAACTTAGGGTTTGGGAGAGTGACATCCCAAAGACAGCCTTCAAGAAACGGTATGGTCACTATGAATTTGTATCAGCTTTTATGAATTTGATGAACAGGGTGTTCAAGCCGTATTTGGAAATTTTCGTGATTATGTTCATAGATGAAATCATGATATACTCTCAGAGCGAGGAGGAGCATGTCGCTTATTTGAGGGTGATGATACAGACTCTTAAGGATCGCAAATTATATGCTAAATTCAGTAAGTGTTAGCTTTGGTTGAACTTAGTGGCATTTTTAGGACATGTGGTTTCAAGTGAGGGTGTACAGGTGGACTCTCAAAATATAGAAGTGGTGAAGAATTGGCCTAGACTAGTGAGTCCTTCGGATATCAGGATTTTCTTGGGTTTAGCTGGTTATTATCGAAGATTTGTTGAGGGTTTTCATCCATTGCAGCCCCGTTGGCCAAGTTGACCCATAAGAAAGTGAAGTTCCACTGGTCGGAGGCTTGTGAGAGGAGATTCCAAGAGTCGAAGACTCGACTCACCTCAACACTAGTGTTAACCCTACTTGAGGGTACCAATGGGTTTGTGGTATATTGTGATGGTTCGAGGATCGGCGTTGGTTGTGTATTGATGCAGCATGGTAAGGTTATAGCATTGCTTCCAGGCAGCTGAAGGTTCATGTAAAGAATTATCTGACTCATGATCTCGAACTGGTAGCGGCAGTATTTTCCTTAAAGATTTGGAGGCACTATTTGTACGGGGTCCAAAGCCTAAAATATGTGTTTATCCAGAAGGACTTAAATCTACATCAAAGAAGGTAGTTGGAGCTTCTTAAGGATTATGATATGAGTGTCCTTTACCATCCGGGCAAGGATAATGTGGTAGCAGACGCTCTCAGTAGGCTTTCTATGGAGAGTGTGTCCCATGTAAATTGAGGGGAGGAAGGAGCTCATGAAGGATATGCATCAGCTTGTACTTTTAGGAGTTTGTTTGGTTGACTCGACCGACGGTGGTGTTATTATTCAGAAAGGATCAGAATCATCCTTGGTGACTGATGTAAAATCTAGACAAGACGAGGATCCTATTTTGGTAAAGATAAAGTAAGTTGTTCAAAATCAGAAGATGGAGGTCTTTTCCGAAGGGGGAGATGGTGTGCTCCGGTATCAGGATCATTTGTGTGTTCCGGATATTGATGATTTGAGAGATCAGATGTTGCACAAGGCTCATGGTTCTAGATACTCTATACATCCAAGTGCCACCAAGACGTACCGCGACCTACTGGAAGTCTAGTGGTGGAATGGAATGAAGAAGGACATAGCGGAGTTTGTGGCTAAGTATCCAAATTGTCAGCAAGTGAAGGTTGAGCACCAGAGACCAGGAGGTGTACTTCAAGACATCAGTATTCCTACTTGGAAGTGGGAGGAGATCAATATGGACTTTATCACAGGGTTTCCACGTACTCGTCAACAGTATGACTCCATTTGGGTGGTTGTGGATAAGTTGACTAAAGCAACTCATTTCCTCCGGTAAAAACTATCGGTTCAGCTGACTAATATGCTACGTTGTACATTCTGGAGTTAGTTCGATTGCATGGAGCTCCATTGTCCATCATATCAGATAGAGGTACACAATTTGCCTCCCAGTTTTGGAGATCGTTTCAAAAGGGACTTGGTACTCAGGTCAAGCTTAGCACAGCATTTCAACCGCAAACAGATGGTCAGGCAGAGCAGACTATTCAGACTCTCGGGGGCATGTTGAGAGCGTGTGTGATTAATTTCAAGGGTAGTTGGGATGATCATCTGTCTCTCATTGAATCTGCGTATAACAACAGCTATTATTCCATCATTCAGATTGCTCCGTTTGAGGCTCTTTATGGGTGGAGATATAGATCACCTATTGGTTGGTTTGAAGTCAGTGAAACTACAATGATAGGTCCAGATTCAGTCCATGAGGCTATGGAGAAATTTCAGCTTATAAGGGATAGGATGAAAACAGCTCAGAGTCACCAAAAGTCCTATGCGGATGTGAGGAGGAGGGAGCTTGAGTTTGAAGTTGATGATTGGGTATTTCTGAAGGTATCTCCCATTAAGGTAGTGATGAGATTTTGAGGGAAAGGGAAACTCAGTCCAACGTTATGTTGGTCCGTACCGAATTGTGAAATGATTTGGTAAGGTGGCATATGAGTTGGAGTTTCCCTCAGAATTAGCTTCAGTCCATCCAGTTTTTCATGTATCGCTCTTAAAAAAATATTTGGATGATCCAGCTCTGGTTCTTCCGGTGGACAGTGTCGGTGTGTAAGACAACCTTAGTTATGAAGAGGTTCTGGTGGAAATACTAGATCATCAGGTTCGTAAGCTAAGAAAAAAATAAGTAGCTTCAGTCAAAATATTATAGAGGAATCAGCATGTTGAGGGAGCTACGTGGGAAGCCGAAGAAGATATGATGGCTAAATACCCACACCTATTCCCTTCCAGCTCAATTTCAGCTTGAGGTATCAGTTTCCTCCATAATACTCTATTCAGTTTCATGTTCAGCTCATGTGCCCCAGTTTTTTTCATGTTAATGAATGTAAATGAGATTCGAGAATTCAGTTTAGTCATGTAGTTCAAATCAGAGTCAGTCACTCCGTCAGTTTTCATCATGAATGTTCAGTATTTGAGTATGATGATTGCATTTCTATGCTTTTTAGTATGTTTTCCACATTCAAGGATGAATGTTCCCAAGGGGGAGATATTGTAATACCTAGAAAACCCAAAGATCAGACCCTAGAGTTGAAACAGAGAAAACAGAAATTTCTGCATCAGGTTACAGGACGAGTCATCCAATGACCCGTCAGGATTACCACAAGTCGTTAAGTGACTCATTGAAAGGGGTTTGACAATGTTGGAAATTTCAAGTTTGAGGTGACCATGGGTGTGACCACGTGTCACGATCCGAACATAGGCACAGATCGAGACATGGGACAAGGAACCCCGAGGGACTCCAAGTTGACTCATGGCATGAACATATATCTAACTATATCAAAACAACGATAGATCAACATGATAAACTTAGTGGAAGTCAAAAATAAGCATAACATCATAATTACACATGAATCTGAAGTTGATTACATTCTTTTGTCTAAAGCCTCTAAGTCTAATGAGTTGGTGGGACAAGACCCCAACTAACTCGTTAAAGCTGAAAACTAAAAATACTCAATCATAACTGAAATAAAGAGGGTCCCTCGACAGATAAGAACTCGCCAACAAGGACTAATGCTAACTCTGAAGCTGGCTACTGGCGGGAATGGGTCTGATGATCGGAGCCTATGTCATGAAATAATATAGCATAGAGTATGCGGTCAGTACATGAAATGTACAGAGTATGCAAGGTAAGCAAAACCGCTTAAACAAGTAAAATCATTTAAAACATACATAATATAAAACATGATCAGGATAAGAATTTGAGAGTAGGGATCGCATGCTATTTTCTGAAATCATGATCTCAACATAACATACATCATAACTAAATCGAATGACCAAAGCTTAAATCTGATAATCATAAGTAAAACTGAACATTGGGTCAAACCTCTTTTAAAACACTTATA
>JACEIK010005386.1:0-74164 GCA_018107945.1 Datura stramonium | reverse complement strand
ATATATATCATGAGTGATAAACATGCATAACTGAAATCATGAGGAACAATAGGAGACTCATCATATAACTGACATACCACGATAGAGCTTACGTGGTCCTAACTATCACACTCAAGTGGGTAGAGTCGTCCAAAGCCTTGCTAGGGCTAATGACAATACCATGATATCGATAGCAAGCTCGAGGCCCAATCGGGGCAGGGGATAGCTCACAAGGGAGGTCCCAAAGTAGTATATATATAAATAATAACCTACATTGGCACATAGTTCTGAGGCATAGGGTGATTTATCCTTAGTCTACTCGGTGCTAGACACTACTCCCAAAAACATGCATATGCTCTCCATCATTTTTCAACGAAGCTCACCATTTCTATTGACGAAGTTCAATAATCAAATACATCTCAATCAGAAATCATATGTGAGAAGCTTTAGCTCAAACATACCACAAGCTGAAAATAATTGGGGGTCTTTGCTCCAAAACCATGTGGTAAGCTTAATTCATGAAATCATAAATCATACTTTAATATGTAGGCACTGCCCAATACATTAACATGCTTGGAAATACTCAATTCACTTGAAAACATGACTATAAACATGGGTAACTTGAAAACATGCGTTTCATCAATAATATCTCATCATACTTGAACATTCATTATAAATCTAAACTTTCATAAATTTTTCATAAATGGGCATTTTGATTTATAAAGCTTGAAACATGATTTTAATAGAAAATAATGTAAAACTTGCCCATGAATCATAACTCACTAGTAGAAACATATTTAAATCATACCCATGTAGAGAATTAGGAATTTCATGCATTGGGTTAAAACCCCATGGAATCAACATAGGAATTTTCATGATTTAGAAGAGATTGGGCATGGGTGAGAATGAATTCACCCATTCATAACCCTAGATACATGGGGAAAATTTGATTTTACCACTCCTTGATAGCCCAATGAAAGATTGAAGGAACGCTTGAAGAAAACCTACATTTGATCACCTCCTAAGCCTTCAATTTGCATGCATGGATGTGAATGAGGCTAGGATAGATTTTCCCCTCATAAAAACTTCATTTCGAGCCTTAAACGATATAGTTTAGGACCCTAGGACTTAGATATGATGAAAATACCCTTAATGAATTTCTTGAAAATTCTGCACTATCAGTGACCACGGTCAATCCTACGGGTTGTACCTGGATACCACGACTCGTGGTATCCATCCTTTACATCCGCTGCCAATTCTTAACTTCTCAAATTCTAATACCATGACTCGACAGGACGAGTCGTTACAACAAACAACGGTCCGTTGCATCCTACCGTTACTTCCCCTGACGACCTGCACCTGGACTTCCCCACGAGTAACACCACGACTCGTGCCTACTTCCAACGAATTGTGGTTTCCATCCATCACCTTGACTGGAGATTTCTCCTACTCCTTCCCACGGTTACTTACCACGATCCATTGCTACTCACAACGAGTTGTTCTACGACTCGTTACTTCCTTCTAGACTAAGGGCCAATCTTACCACAACCACAAACAACGACTCATGACATCAAACACGGGTCATTCCCTGACCCATTACTTCCAACATCAACCTGAAGAGCCTCATTACGGACACATCCAGAAGGTTGTTGGTGGAACCAACAATTCGTACCATGACCCGTTCTATGATAAATTTTTAGATTTCTACCTCTTTTCATTTTTAAATTCGGGTCTAGTCTTGGGAACTTTCGGGGTATTATAATATCTCCCCCTTGGGAACATTCGTCCTCGAAAACATATAGAAAACAGAGAATGCAATCATCATACTCAAATACTAATCATATAAACTGAAGACTGATGGAATGACTAACTCTGATTTAAATTACATGACTGAATTGAATTCAAGAATCATACATACATCCATATACATGAAAGAAACTGGGGCATATGAACTGAATAGAGGTTTAGGGCAAAAACTAATACCTCAAGCTGGAACTGAGCCGGTGGAGAATAAGTGTGGGTATCTATGTATCATGCCTACTTCGGCTTCCCACGTAGATCCCTCAACATGTTGGTTCCTTCATAAAACTTTAATTGAAGTTACTTCCTTGTTTCTTAGCCTTCGAACCTGATGATCCAGTATTTCCACCGGAACCTCCTCATAACTAAGACTGTCTTTTACACTGACATTGTCCACCAGGATATTAGAGCTTCATCACCCAAATACTTCTTTAAGAGCGATACATGAAAAATGAGTGCACAGAAGCAAATTCTGATGGCAGCTCCAATTCATATGCCACTTTGCCAACCCGCTTCACAAACCGGTAGGGGCCAATATAACGAGAACTGAGTTTTCCTTTCTTTCCAGGGCTCATAACTCCATTCATGGGAGACACCTTTAGGAACACCCAATCATCAACTTCGAACTCTAGTTCTCTTCTTCTCACATCGGCATAGGACTTTTGGCGACTCTGAGATATTTTCACCCTGTATCGTATGAGTTACACTTTCTTCATGACCTCATGAACTAATTCTAGTCCTATTATCGTAGCTTCACCAACAAACTCAAACCAACCAATAGGCGATCTACATCTCCGCCCCTAGAGAGCCTCAAACGGGGCCATCTAAATGCTAGAATGGTAGTTTTTATTGTATGCAAACTCGATAAGAGGCAAATGATCATCCCAGCTACCTTTAAAGTCAATCACACATGCTCTCAACATATCCTCGAGATTCTGAATTGTCTGCTCCGCTTGCCGGTGAAATGCTATACTGAGCTTAACCTGAGTACCCAATCCTTTTTTAAACGACCTCCAAAATTGAGAGCTAAATTGGGTACCTCTGTCTGATATGATGGACAAGGGCACTCCATGCAATCGGACCAACTCTCGGATGTATAGTTAGGCATAATTCTCCGCCGAATTAGTGGTTTTGACTGGTAGAACATGAGTGGCTTTGGTCAACCTATCTACAGCAACCCAAATGGAGTCATATTGCTGGCGAGTGCGAGGCAACCCTGTGATAAAGTCCATATTGATTTATTCCAATTTCCAGGTAGGAATACTGATATCCTTAAGCACACCTCCCGATCTCTGATGCTCAACCTTCACTTGAAGACAGTTTGGGCAATTAGCTACAAATTATTTGATGTCTTTCTTCATGTCATTCCACCAATAGACTTCTTGTAAGTCACGATACATCTTGGTGGCACCTGGATGAATTGAATATCTAGAACCGTGAGCCTCATGCAACATCCAATTTCTCAAATCATCAACATTCAGAATACACAAGCGACCCTGATATCGAAGCACACCATCTTCCCCTTTGGAGAAGATCTCTACCTTCTGATTCTGGATGGCTTCCCTTAACTTTACCAAAATGAGATCCTCATCTTGTTTAGCTTTTACATCAGTCACCAAGGACAATTATGTTCCATTCTGAACTATAACACTGCCATCAGTCGAGTCAACCAACTGAACTCAAAACCTTGCAAGTCGATGCACATCCTTCACCAGCTCCTTTCTTCCCTCGTCCACATTGGACATACTCTCCATAGAGAGTCTACTAAGTGTGTCTGCTACTACGTTAGCCTTTCCCGGATGGTAAAGGACATTTATATCATACTCCTTGAGTAGCTCTAACCACCTCCTTTGATAAAGATTGAGATCCTTCTGGGTAAACACATATTGTAGACTCTTATGGTTCTATAAACACATCTACATGGACCCCGTAAAAATAATGCCGCCATATCTTCAAGGTGAATACCACCGCCGCCAATTTAAGATCATGGGTCAGGTAATTCTTCTCATGAACTTTCAGCTGACTGGAGGCATATGCAATAACTTTGCGGTGCTGCAACAATATGCAACCAAGTCTGATCCTCGAAGCATTGAAATACACCAAAAACCCATCAGTAACCTCTGGTAGGGTTAACACCGGTGCTGAGGTAAGTATAGTCTTCAACTCCTAAAAGCTTCTCTCACAAGCCTCCGACCATTCGAACTTCACTTTTTTTTGGGTCAATTTAGTCAATGGCATTGCAATGGATGAAAAGCCCTTAACAAACCTTCAAAAGTAGCCAGCTAAGCCTATAAAGCTCCGAATATCAGAAGGATTCACCGGTCTAGGCCAATTCTTCACCGCTTCTATTTTGTGAGAGTCCATCTTTATGCTCTCACTTGATACCACATGGATAAAAAATGCCACTGAGTTCAACCAAAACTATCACTTGCTGAATTTGGCATATAATTGGCGATCCTAGAGAGCCTGTAGCACCACTCTCAAATGAGAGGCATGCTCCTCCTCTCTCTGAAAGTATATCGGGATGTCATCAATAAACACGATCACGAACATATCCAAGTATGGCTTGAACACCCTATTCATCAATTCCATAAAGGTTGCAGGAGCATTCTTTAGTCTAAAAGACATAACTACAAACTCATAATGACCATACCGTGTCTTGAAGGCTTTCTTCAGGATGTCGCTCTCCCGAACATATCCAAATATCGGGAATATCATCTATGAACACAATTACGAATATATCCAAATATGCTTGAAAACCATATTCATCAAATCCATAAAAGTTGTAGGAGCATTCATTAGTCCAAAAGACAATACTACAAACTCATAGTGACCATACCGAATCCTGAAGGTTGTATTTAGAATGTCACTCTCCCGAACCCTAAGATGATAGTACCCAAATCTGAGATCTATCTTCGAAAAACACTTGGCACCTTGAAGCTAGTCAAACAAATCATAGATCCTTGGTAGAGGATACATGTTCTTGATGGTGACCTTGTTTAATTGCTGATAATCAATGCACATACGAAGAGAGCCATCTTTCTTTCGAATAAAGAGAACTGGTGCACCCCATGGGGACTTGCTTGGTCTAATGAAACCCTTATCCAAAAGATCCTTCAACTATTCCTTCAATTCCATTAGCTTGGCTGGAGCCATTCTATAGGGAGGGATAGATATAGGCTGCGTATTGGGAAGAAGGTCAATACCAAAATCAATCTCTCGCTCGGGAGGGATTCTCGGTAGATCATCTGGGAAGACTTCTAGCTACGCACATACTACTGGAAATGACTGGATAGTTGGGGTCTAAAATGTCGCATCCTTAACCCTAACTAGATGCTACACACAATCTTTGGAGATCATCTTTCTATCCTTAAGGTAGGAAATGAAACAACCTACAGGCACAGCTGAACTACCCTTCCACTCTAAGACTGATTCACCTAGAAATCTGAACTCTATTTCTCGGGTTATATGATTAACTGAGGAATAACATGAAAATAGCCAATCCATGCCGTAACATCCAAATCGGTCATGGCTAACTCTACTAAATCTACTGAGGTGACTTTCTGAAAGACTGTGACCGGGAAACTTCTATGCACCCGTCTAGCTACAATTGAATCACCCACTTAGGTAGAGAATGAGAAGGGTTCTGACAAGATCTTGGGACATATTAAAAACTACTAGCCACCTAAAGTGTCACAAAAGACATGGTAGCCTCTAGATCTAACAAAGCATATATATCAAGCTGGAAAACTTGCAACATACCAGTGACTACATCTGGGGAGACCTCTTGCTCCTGGCGGGATGCTAAAGGCATAAATCTGTTTTGGCACTGGCTGCCACCTATGCTAGTTGATGCCCCCTGCTAGGCTGAGCTTGCAGATAGAGCGGTTGAACTTGAAGCTGGGCCTCAGCCCCCATCGTGGCCCTGTCTAACTGTTGGGCAATATCTGAGCATATGACCGGTCTTCCCACACCCGAAGAAAGCACCTGTACCCGCCAAGCACTGACCCATGTGCCCCCCACCACACCTGCGGTAAGCTGGGATACTGGAATCTGTGGGCCTGTTTCTCTAGCCCCTAGAGCCTGATGCTCGTCTTCTCTGATCGTTCCTAGGTCTATATGGCACACTCAACACTGAAGATGTAGGGGCTGAAGATCTCTGGTGGGTCTGTTGTCAGTACCCACCACCTGACCTCAGCTGAGAGAATCTATAACTATCAGTCCTGGCCCTCTTATCCTGCCTCTCCCTCATATGCGCCTCCTCCATCTGCTGGGCGTACAAGACTATCCGAGGGAAATCCATATCCTGATGGAGCATAGCAGTCCTGCAATCCTTTTCTAAATAATCTTCCACCTAATAAACAAATATGCTCACTCGCGTCCTCTGATCAACCACTAATTCAGGGGCGTACTTTTACAAACGAGTGAACTCAAGGGCATACTCTTGCACCATCCTCTTCCCCTGCTTAAGATTCACGAACTCAGCTGCTTTTAACTCCCTCATCTCATGAGGAAAAAACTGATCTAGAAAAGCAACTTGATACTCCTCCCAAGTGATAGGACCTGCTCCGGCTACACTACTATCTTTCCACTGTCGAAACCAGATGTGTGCGACCCCCTTCAGCTTATACGAGGCAAACTCAGTACACTCAACTCCACTCACCCCCATGACCTGGGTGATCTTTACAATCTCATCGATAAACTCATGCAGATCCTTGTCCACCTTCGACCCAAGAAACTCTGGTGGGTTCATCCTAAAGAAATCTCTAACTTGAACTGTCACCACATTTCTATTTTATGGAACATGTTCCACTACATGCTGGTTGACCTGAGCGGTCAAGGAATGCACTAGCATTTGAATGGCTGCCCGAAATTCAGCATGGGCAACCGACTCCGGTACATGGTGCTCCTGGACTCGTGGGGCTAGTTGGTGCCCGTCTCCGTTGCCATCCTCATGTCCATTTCCATTTCCACTCCTCCTACTGTTAACTCTACAGGGAGCCATGATTCTGCAATCATGAATAGCACGAGTTACAAGGATAGGGAGATATTTCATCGCACGACATAGATCATGAAGGAAGGGAACATTTCCTAAACATCTTGTATCCTCTACGTCATAAGTGTGGTGTGCTTCACACCCATTAAAAATACTCTACTTAACGTGTCTTTTAGATACCCTAGGACACTTCAAACCTATGGCTCTGATACAAAGTTTGTCATGACCCGAACATAGGCCTAGATTGAGACACGAGACAAGGAAACCCGAGGGACTCCAAGTCGACCCATGGCATGAACATACATCTAACTATATCATAACAACGATAGATCAACATGATAAACTTAGCAAAAGTCGTAAATAAGCATAACATCAGAATTACACACGAATCTAAAGTTGATTACATTCTTTTGTCTGAAAGCCTCTAAGTTTGATGAGTAGATGGTACAAAACTCCAACTAACTCGCTAAAGCTAAAAACTAAAAATACTCAATCATAACTGAAATAAAGAAGGGCCCTCGACAGATGAGGACTCACCAACAAGGACTGATGCTAACTCCGAAACTGGATAGTGGTGGGACTGGATCTGATGATCGGAGTCTGTATCATGAAATGATACAACTTAGAGTATGAGATCAGTATGTGGAATGTACCGAGTATGCAAGGTAAGTAAAACCGCTTAAAAAAGTAAAATCATTTAAAACATGCATAATATAAAACATGATCAAGATAAGAATATGAGAGTAGGGCTCGTATGCTATTTTCTGAAATCATGATCTCAATATAACATAACATCATAACTAAATTGAATGAACCAAAGCTTAAATATGATAATCATAAGTAAAAAAGAACATTGGGTCAAATCTCTTTTGATAAACTTATATAAATAAATAAATAAATAAATATATATATATATATCATGAGTAATAAACATGCATAACCGAAATCATGAAAAAAATGGGAGACTCATCATAACAGACAACCACGATAGAGCTTACGTGGTCCCAACTATCACACTCAAGTGGGTAGAGTCGTCCAAAGCCTTTCCAAATGCTATGATAATACCATAATATTGATATCAGGATCGAGGCCCAATCGGAGTAGGGGATAGCTCATAAGGGAGGTCCCAAAGTAGTATATATATATATATGTATAATAACCTACATTGGCGCGTAGTTTTGAAGCATAGGTGATCGACTCTTAGCCTAGTAGGTGCTAGACACAACTCCCAAAATGCATATGCTCTCCATCATTTTTCAACGAAGATCACCATCGTCTATTGATGAAGCTCAATAATAAAATACATCTCAAATTATAAATCATATATGAGAAGCTTTAGCACAAACCAAACCACAAGCTGAAAATAATTAGGAGTCTTCGCTCCAAAACTATGTGTTAACCTTAATTCAATAAATCATAAATCGTACTTTAATATGTAGGCATTTCCCAATATTTTAACATTCTTGAAAATACTTAATTCACTTGAAAACATGACTATAAACATCGGTAACTTGAAAACATGATTTTCATCAATAATATCTCATCATACTTGAACATTCATTACAAATATCAACTTTCATGAATTTCTCATAAATGGACATTTTGATTTATAAAGATTGAAACATGATTTTAATAGAAAACAATGTAAAACTTGTCCATGAATCATAACTCACTAGTAGAAATATATTTAAATCATACCCACATAGAGAATTAGAAATTTCATGCATTAGGTTAAAAACCTCTATGAAATCACCGTAGTAACTTTCATGATTTAGAGGAGATTGGGCATGGGTGTGAACAGATTCACCCATTGATAACCCTACATACCTATGGAAGATCTAATTTTACCACTCTTTGATAGACTAATGAAAGATTGAAAGAAAGTTTGAAGAAAACCTAAACTTGATCACCTCCTAAGCCTTCAATTTGCATGCATGAATATGATTGCTTCAGGATAGATTTACCCATCATAAAACACTTCATTTTGAGCCTTAAACGACGTAGTTTAGGACCCTAGGACTTAGAAACAAAATACCTCTTAATAAATTTTTTTTGAAAAATTATGTGACCGGCTGGGCGGGACTACTTGGCCGATCGTATAAAGTTGTACCTAGAACCACAACTCATGGTATCCATTCAAGCATCCACTTTCAATTCCTAACTTTTCAGATTCTAATATCACGACTTTACAGCATGAGTCGTTAAAACAAACAACGGTCTGTTGCATCCTCCCGCTATTTCCCTAACGACCCGCACTTGACTTCCCCACGAGCCACCACGACTCATGCCTATTTCCAACGAAGTCGTAGTTTTCATCCGCTACCTCGACCTCCGGAGATTTTTCCCTACTCCTTCCCATGGTTACTTACCACGAACTGTTGTTACTCACAATGAGCCGTTATATGACTTGTTACTTCCTCCTAGACTAAGGACAAGTTTTACCATGACCACAAACAACGACTCCCGAAATCAAACCACCGGTCAATCCTGCACTGCTATTCCAACTTCAAAGTTCCTTCAAAGTTCTTCCTCAATTCTCTTTGGGCAATCAGGGAAGTAGACATTAGGTCTCTTCAGGTATGTAAGGCGAATGGGTGCAATAGAGCACACCCATGCCCACTCCCTCTCAATTCATGATGTTCTAATTGATGATTCTATGGGGTTTTTACCCAATGTATGAATTTCCTAAGTATTTATCATGGGTATGATCTAAGCATGTTTTGAATGTTGAATTATGATTAATGGGCCTAGTTTACAATGTTTTTTAAATTATAAATTATGTTTTTAAGTTTTTCTAAATTATGATGCCCATCCATGAAAGTCCATGAAAGTTGAGATCTATGAAGTATGTGTTCAAGTATGATGAGATGTTTATGAAGAAAGTATGACTTCGAAATACCCATGTTTATGTTTATGTTTTTAAAGCGAATCAACTTGATTTCAAGCATGTTAAGTATTGGGAAAGCCCATATGATCAAGTATGTTACGATTTCATGAATTAGCTTACTATATAGTTTTGGAGTCAATACCCTGTAATTATGTTCAAACTTTGTGGTGTGATTGAACCAAGATCCTCATGTGATGATTTCAAATTATGCATGTATGTTATTATTCATCTTCATCACTAGATGATGGTCAGCTTCGTTGAAAAATGACGGAGACCATATACATGTTTTTGGGAGTAGTGTCTAGCACCGAGTAGGATAAGAGTCGCCAACCCTATGCCTCAAAACTAAGTGCCAACATATGTATGTTCGATTATTTCGACCTCCCTTGTGAGCTTCTCCCGCCCCCCAATGGGCCTTCAACTTTATATTTGATATCATGGTAGTATCTCAGCCCTTGTCAAGGCTTTGGATGGCTCTGCCCACTTGAGTGTGATAGTCTGGAAGAAGTAAGTTGTATCGTGGTAATGTCAGTTATATGACGAGCCTCCCATTTTTCCTCATAATTTCGCTTATGCATGTAACCGCCCATGATATTATGTTTTCAGCAGTTTGACCCAATGTTCTATTTTACTTATGATTATCGCCCATCTTTGGGTCATTTGATTCAGTTATGATGTTTAGTTAAGATCAGATTCATGATTTCAAAAATAGCATGCAAGCCCTAACTCTCGCATTCTTATCTTGATTATGTTTTATACTATGCATGTTTAATGATTTTACTTACTTAGCAGCTTTACTTACCTTGCATACTGCACATTCCACGTGGCCGACCGCATACTCTATGCTATATTATTTCATGATACAGGCTCCAATATCCAGACTCAGTCCTGCTGTTGTTAGACTGGAAGTTAGCACTTCAGTCTCATTTGGTGAATCCTCCACTTGCGAGGGCCTCTTCTTATCAGCTTGTATTTTGTCTTTTTAGTTTGCGTACTTAGTGAGTTAGTTGGGGTCTTGTCCAATCAACTAATTAGTATTAGAGGCTTTTCGACATAGTTTGTGACTACCTTAGACTCATGTATGTATTCAGAGTTATGTTTTGTTTAGACTTCCGCAATGTTAATCATGATGATCTTCCTTATTATTTGAAGAGTTAGATGTTATGTTAATGCCATGAGTCAACATGGAGCCTTTCTGGAGTCTTGTCTCGTGTCTCAATCCGGGCCTATGATCGGGCCGTGACACAGGTGACCCATGGGTGAAGCTACAAGTCATGGTGTTACCTCGCGACCATGTAGTAAGTCGGGTTAGGTTGGGGGAATTGAGACTTGAAATTCCAGTAGACTTCACGAGTGAGGACACGAAGTCGTTCCTATCTCACGACTCCGCGAAGTGTCTCGTGGAGGATTGGTAGAGTATATTTCTCCAGCGATTTTAGTTAAGGGTTTTTTCATAATTCCAAGGCTCCTAAGACTTAAAATGCATTGTTCTAAGCTTTGTTAGGAAGGTTTTAAGAAGGTTTAGCCTGTCCTAAGTCATTCTCTCCAATGCATGCAAGCTTAGAGAGTTCCTTTGAAGATTAAGTCTAAAATTTCCTAGTTCTTCCCCAAATCTTTTGGGCTTTCAAGGAAGGTTGTAGAATCAGCTTACCCAGGTATATAGGGTTATGAATAAGAGTTTCTTCACTCTCATGCCGAAATACCTTCTCTCAAGTTCATAACCAAGTGTATGATTATGGGGTTTTAACTAATTTATGAAATTCCCTATGTTTAATTCATGGGTCAATCTCCTTCATGTTTCAAATGATGTTTTTAACATCTATGAGCGCTTTATGTGCAAATTGATAATAAATAATATTATTTCAAGTTTAAGTAGAATTATGCCCAATTTCTACAAGTTTTATGAAAAGTCAAGTTTATAATCTATGTTTTCTAGTATGATGAAATGTCTAGCATGAAAGAATATTCATGATTTACCCATGTATTAATCCATGATTTTGACTATCAAGTCTATTTAAAGTATGTTAAAGTTTCTCGGGCAAGCCCAAGATGATTTAAGTATGTTTAATATCATTCAGTTCAGTTTTATATTATCGCTTACCACATGATTTTGGAGCCGATACTTCCACCACGCCTTGTGGTATGTTTTGAGCTAAGGCTAACCATGGTCTGCATTTTGACTATGCATGTTATTACACCACGCCTTCATTGAAAATGATGGTTCAGCCTCGTTGAAAATGATGGAGAGAATTTGTATATTTTTGGGAGTAATATTCAGCACCGAGTAGGCTAGGGGTTCTAGAAAACCCCGAGTCTCTAAACTACATGCCAACATAGAGATTTTTCGCTATTTTGGGACCTCTTGCGAGATTTTCTCGCCCCAAGGTGGCCTTCGACTTGATATCAATATCATTGTAGCACCCTTAGCCCTAGAAAGGCTTTACACGGCACTGCCCACTTGAGCGAGAATAGCTGGGATCACGTGTGCTCAATCGTGATAGTGTCGGTTATATGGAGAATCTCCTAATATTCCTCATGATTTCGCTTATG
The DNA here is from genome assembly GCA_018107945.1 of Datura stramonium. Classification (NCBI taxonomy): domain Eukaryota; kingdom Viridiplantae; phylum Streptophyta; class Magnoliopsida; order Solanales; family Solanaceae; genus Datura; species Datura stramonium. The sequence continues at coordinate 61,952 of JACEIK010005386.1, read as the reverse complement.
CATGTTCATCAATTATGATATTATGTTTTCAAAGAAGCTTGACCCAATGGTTAGTTTATCCATTTTACTTAGGAATATTAGTTTTATTTGGGACATTCGATTCAGTTATGAGGTTCGCTTATATCTAATCATGTTTTCAATATCAACATGCAGTCCTACTATCGAATCTTAAATGATATGATTTATGCTATGGCGTTTCATCTTATCTTTACTTTGCCTATTTTATATACCTTGTATACTCGCACAATTCAAGTACCGATCACATACTTATGTTGCATTGTTTTTATGATACAGCTCAGACGTTCAGACTCAATCCCGCCGCCAGCCGCTTCCAGAGTTTATCCAAGATAGCATTATAGGTGAGTCCTCATACTTCAAGGACCTTCAGCTAGTTGTGTGGTTGTCATTTTTAGTTTAGGACTTCTAGTAGTGAGCTAGTTGGGGGTGTTGCCTCACGCCGTCGTGATGTTAGAGGTTTTTCAGACATAAAGTTGTATATTAGGTTTCTAAATTTAGTGTTTTGATATTTTATATGGTTAGATGTTTTATTATTCGTACTTTTGCTATTTCAAAATTTAGTTTTCCGCTTTGTGTATGTTGAGCTTTAGTTTTCATGTTCATGTCATGGGCTCTACTTTGAGTCATTTATGATTCTAGGTTCCATTTCTAGATTTGGGCTCAAGTGTTCGGTCATGACATCTATTTCATAATATAAATAATGAGGCATGCCAAATTGAGTTGCTCTATGAATTTTAGTTAATCTATTCTAACTCTCTATGGATTCGACTTCACTCATAGTTGAGTAAATTATATTGACAATTAATCGTACACTCTCTCACTTTGAAGAGTGCACCTGAGGTTATCATGCACTTTCTTTAAGACATCTAAACACTTCTTAAAACTGTGTCCTTTCTGTTTTCTTAATCTTTGTGAAAATGGAGGAGGTGGTCTAGCTTTTGCTTCTTTGATTGCAGAGTGACTTGACACACCAACCTCCTACTTTGACTTTGCAACTTGTTCTCGCTCTCGCCTTATTATCTCTCGGGTATCACTTCACCCATCTCTTTTCCACTTGCAAAGAGATTGCACTGACATTCTCCTTGGGGTTCTTCATGGTGTTGCTCGGAAGTGCCCCTTGAGGTCTGTTTGTTTGCCGAATGGCCAATTGGCCCACTTGCATCTCCAACTCATGGATTGACTGTGATCTCATTAACAACTCGAGTCTCGTTGAACCATCCACGCTTCATGGTTCTAAGGAACTCACAGTTGCCGCACCGAGGTCTCTAGTTAGCCCGGGGTCTCTCGAAAGTTTTGATTTCCTCCCATTGTGGATTAGTTGCATTCCTGTACCCCGACATAATCGTCTCGCAAAACCTCCACTACAACCTTCTTGCCCCACAAAATAGATAGATTTTGGGTTTAGTGGGATAACCTTAATAAGCATGACTTTCTCCACACGCCATATGATGGCGGAGGATTCTGAACCTCGATGAACCTTACTTAATGTTGGTGCTCTACCAACTTTCTAATCACATTCACCAATCGACTAATGATCACACGCATTAGCCGTTACACCATCAAGCTCAAGCCTTTTAGAGCTTTGGTTACTATAAAATACCCGTTTGAATCTTGATAATATCTACCCCAACCTGACATGACATTCAACAAAGCATCTATCCCATCATAGCTTTTGGACAAGATTTTCCCCTTGTGCGGTAGCATCAAGTAGAATCTTAGACTTCCGCTTCAACCTGTCACGACTCCGAACGTACATCCGATCATAGACACGGTATAAGGGACCCCGAGGGACCCCAACTCACCCATGGCTCATGGCTACAACTATTCTCATTCAAATAAACGGAACAATAATCATAAAGCTATAGCGGAAATGTAATCATAACATAGCATCAAGAAATACCAATGTTTACACAGCTAAATAATACTACATACTTGTCTGAAAGCCTCTAAAACATAAGACGGGATGATGGGAGAAATATACCCAACTAACCCGACCAAGACGAAACATAAACAACATGGAAGTCTATCAAACGGCCCTCGGAACATGAGGACTACCAATAAGCCGATATCAAAAGTTGGGATGGACTACGTGTCACGCCCCGCCCTTGAGGGTATGACTGGTACCCGGTGCCCTAGTAGGACCTGACTACTAACTGGTGGGCTCTAGCACATTCGTGCTCGGCTAGCTCTATCTCGCTGTGTTCGAAACAAGGGCTATATAACGGCCGTGAACACACCCGCCAATCGGGCCTATAGCCACTGCGAATGCATCAACAATGCACCTGAAACATTCTAATACCAAGGAACCTATGCGTGGGCCGACAAGGCCACCATGCTGTCTAGTCATCTGAAACTCACAAAAAGAATAATGAAAGCTACGTGACCGGCAAGGTCACCACTATCACAAACTATGGCCCCACACCACCAACATAAATGTGTAAATACTAAACAGCCTATAACAAACCGCACGGCCTCACACGACCGGCCTAACCGACTACGTGTGGGAGATAATATATACAATCTGCAAGCCTCTATGAGTAACAAAGAAATGATCGATTGTGGCCACGACCTACCCATACCGTACATCAAAGGAAAAGAGCTACACCTCGGAAATCGACTGGATGACAGAGTTGATGACTCAATAGTCAATGGAATCACGAGGGATCGCCCTTGTCTATGAGTACTGCAGTAAGTAATGCAAATACCATCAAGGCCAGTACCACTGGTACTGAGTATGCAGCAACTGAAATAATACAACTGAATACAATCAATATAGATAGCATAACTAGCAATTCTAAAAGAAGGTGAGATAGCTGAATCAAGAAGTCGATATGAACTAAACGTTCTGCATCGATAAGGCAAAGATGCACTGTGAGACGCGACGGCTCGCCGTATAGTAGCTAGTATATAGCACATAAATAGATATACAAGTAGCAAGCAAGAGCTGGGTCACTAACCCCATAAGCCGGATGGCGTAAGCAAACAATCTATACTCTACCCGGCCACAACCAGCCAAAAATAAGTCACTCCACTCATCTCGCCACTAGGAGCTCCTCTACGCCCGGGCTCCGGCTCGGGCCATAGCCTCCGATATAAGTAATCGGTGGTCTGAGTTCGGAGGACTCAAAAGGCATCTGTAACAGATAGGTCTGTTTCCTGGACACAAACTCAACAGGGCTATCTGTACGTAGACCGACTGCTCCTCGGAACTGTCAACAGGAATATCTGTGACCGATAAGATTCGACACAAACTCAACAGGTTGTCGGCATCAGAGTGCTGATCAGACTGATATGGGGAAAAAGCTTCATCCCATCTTCGTCCAAGCTGGGACGGCATGCCACCTCCTGGGAGTGACGTAAACCCACTCGCCTGGGCGACACGATTACCAACCTGTGGGGCGGCGAGGACGCTCAATAAGGGGGCCCTCACGCCACATCAAGTCTCAACAAACAAATAGCACATATAAATAAGAAGTATGGCAACTGAAAAGACTATCTGAAATCTGGATTTTTTATTCTGATCTCTTTCGTACTATACGATTCTTTCTGATTATACTGATTCTGTAATCTTTATTTAATCAAGCTTGACTAATCTCGTAGCTGATACTATATGTCCGAATGGCTAATCGTAGCCAAGATATCATCCGTTGAATGGCTAGTCTGTAGCCATGAAACCTGCTCGAATGGCTAGTCTCGTAGCCATAATACTGCCTGTCTATCTGATTTTTTTCTCTACTAACTTTATTTTGAAAATCTGTTTTTTATTCTATAACATGCTTGCTAATCATACAATAGGCTATACCGAACTGAATGCTAATCCTCGCCTTGGCATGCTTTTCTATCTTCTTGATCGAATACGATACGGCAACGCAAAACCAGATTTACTAAACTTACTCAATATCAACATTCAACCTGAGAGTTCAAATTCGGAGTTTACTATGATTTATACGACTAAAACCTCTAACTTGCCGAGGAAACTTCTTTACATACCTTAACTCCCTCGAAGTTATCCGACTGTCTGACGAGGCTCGCGCATCTACCATTTCTCCCAACCGCACCATACATGTCAATTAGTACTAAATACAACACTATTCTGAAAGACAACGTCACTTTCGATATATTTATAGCCTAATATTGAAAGACGGTCGAAAACTGCTATTTTTCAGAAGTCCAGAAGGGAGAAGTATTCACTTTACGGCTAGGAGCACATAGACACTAGTTTGGAGCAATTCTACTTACCTTACTCCGGTAGCTCGATGATTCGTCGGCCGTATTTTGCGAAACAAAATCCTTAGGAATGCTCCCTGCTGCTAAATACCGGTACCTGAGGTTAATTTGGATTTGGACTACCTTTGACGCGCCGTAATCGGGCGTATTTTATTACCTCGCACTCCGTCGCCTCTCACGGTTTCGGAAATAATATGATGTTAAATGATCAATTAAACCAAGCGGCTTATATAATAGACACTATAAATCGCATTCAGGGAATGCGTTTTATAAGTCGCATTCCTGGAATGCGATTTATAAGTCGCATTTTGCCTGCGACGCCGACTTGGCGTTTGTCCTATCTTTTCCCTAGGCCTTTTTCTAGCATGTATAGCATTCTAAAACTCTTAACCAACATGCGAATAGGCCATCTATGTGTCGGGAATTTTATGGGTGTAACATTCTCCCCTCCTTAAGAACATTGGTCCTCGAATGTAGACTTCTATCCATAGACTTCCCAATTTACTCAACTAGTTTCTAGAAAAGTTTCGGTAGAGTTTCCCCGTAATATGCACTATCCCAAAACCCGAAATGCGCAAGTCTAGCATGGTGTACTCCACACAATACTATAGTATTCACATGACAAATTAAGACTGATCATTTCACTTATATATATATATATATACTATAGAGCACTGCATAAGTAACAATACTAACATACCTCTTGACTGGCTATGCTTGGAACAAGTTAGGGATATCTGGTTTTCATATCTTCCCTCCTTCGCATCCCAAGTCATCTCCTCTCTCCACCTCGTTACGCCACATTACCTTGACAGACGCAATATCTTTGATTCTCAATCTACGAATCTGTCTATCTAAGATAGCTACTGGAAACTCCTTCATAGGCAAGTTCTTCTGTAACCTGGATATCCTGGACTGGACTGCCCTGGACGGGTCTCCTATGCATTTCCTCGCATGGATACATGAAAGACCGGATGAACGGATTCTAACTCGAGGCAAGTCCAACTCATATGCCACTTGACCTATTCTTCGATTTAATCTGGAGCATGGCCCGACAAACCTTGGGCTGAGCTTACCTTTCTTGCCGAATCTCATCACCCCTTTCATCGGGGATACTTTCAAAAATACCCAGTCATTCACATCACCAGCAAGTTTCACGCCAAGTACGCCCGCATATGATTTCGGCGGCCTGCGCCGCAGGCGTTCGATAAACTTTACCTTTTCTTCCGACTGAACAATGTCTCACCCAATCAACGCTGATTCTCCTACTAAACCAGCCAATAAAGGATCTGCATTTTCGCCTCGTATAATGCCTCGAAAGGCGCCATCTCGATAGCCGAGTGATAGCTGGCTATTATAAGCAAACTCGATTAGAGATAAATGCTCATCCCAAACTACTACCAAAATCTAGCACACACACCCGCAAAGATGTCTTCGAGCGTTCGAATAGTGCATTCAGCTTGTCCATCTGTCTGAGGGTTGAACGATGTGCTCAAATTAATCTTATACCTGCATCTCCATTCGAAATGATGTACCCAGTTGTATACTGCGCTCCTCTCGCTCGAGATGATGGATACCGGCACTGCAATTCGACTATTCGATACAACTCTTGGGCATAATCTTCGGCCGAGAAGGTGGTTCTTACTGGCAGAAATGAGATGATTTGTCAATCTGTCTACTATCCCCATATAGAGTCGTGTCTATGTCTGTACGGGGTAATCTCGCCACAAAATCCATATTCATCAGTTTCCCATTTCCAGAGAGAGGCACAAATTTATGTCCCGAGTTAACCCGCCTCGGTTTCGGTGTTCTCGTTTCAATTGCTAAGTGCTAGACACTGGGCTACACTGGGCTACTCAGTAGCTGGTCAGCGGGCGTAGCTGCCTGTCTATAATCTCGCCGGGCGGAGCCCTGAAATATTCGGAACACAAGAGGCGGCCTTACATAACAGCATTTTCATCCTCGCCATTCCAAAATCCGCGCTTTACCTTGCTGAATTATGCCCTTAAGCCGACCAAGTCAAGGTCCTCATATTGCCGTTCCTTTACCTCCACAACCATGAAGACACGGCAGTGTTCTGAATTACCGCCCGTTGTCCTTCATTTCGTCACGAACAGCTAAATTGATCAATTGGGGTATTTCGGATAGACCCCGTTGTTCAGCTTACAAGTACGCCAAACTCCTAACGGATTTGTAGCTAAGGGCGTTTGCTACTTCATTTTTTCTTCTTGACTGACACAACATATTCATATTTAGAGAGCTTGGCATATAATTGACGGTCATATCGCTTATCAATGGGAGAAACCGATGTGTAATTTGGACGGTATAGCTAGAGATTATCTGCCTTATGGCCGATGCTAAGGCTACTTGTTGCTGGGATAACCTGGACGACCTTCTGCGCACCTTGTGCCTTTATTCGATCAGAGGATCCCGATATTGACTGCGATCTCTAATGATCCGTCGCATAACCTGAATAACCGAATAGCCGGGTTGAGTGACCTGAATATGGCAGTAGTCTAACAATGCCCTAAATGTACTACTACATCTGTAGCTCATGCATAAATGCGGAGTTGTGGGAATCTAACTGCTTTGTTATTCTACTTGAACAACTATAAAGCTGGGGCTGAATCGTACTTACTCCTGTGCGATCAATCTCCCATCTTCACGGGAGTCTACTCGATCTCTTGGTCTTAGTAAACACCGTGCTAGCAGAGTACCACCAATTTCTTACGCCTTGTGCGTATCCACTTGGATTTATACTGCTATTCTAGGGAATTCTCGATCTTATGAGTAATTCTAAAGACCGGCCTTCGCTAGGGTCAGATTCGAATATCTTACGAGAACCAAACTAAGTACTAGTCTCCACATCGACTACCGATGTGGACCTTTCTTGGGGTACCCACGGTTTATTTGACTGGGATGGCCGGCTGACTTGCAGGGTGTTTCCACATAATAACTGCTAGGTTGGACGAAGGCCGACTCTCACCAAGACTGGAAAATGATGTACAACACTTAACATACTGGAGCTCATTTGGGTATTGCCAACTCAAGTAATGCCTATTTGGTCTCTAATTCTCGGTTCTGGCACATGCTATAACGTTACTGGATCTTTAGTGATGCTTCCTCACAATACAGGCGCCAGTTGGTCGCTAGATCGTCTAACTGCGCCTCTTATCGCCTAACTACCTGACCAAAGCACAACTCTAGTAAGCTTCTAAAGCCTAGATCCTGAGGCAACAACATATAAGTCTATTAACTTAATACTATGAACTGAGATACTTCTATATTTCATACGAAGTCATACTCAACCTGCCCTCTTCTCTCCTTTCTTTCTTCTTTTTTTTGGCAAGGGGTCTCAAAGTAGCACCGTATATGCTTCCTAGCACTAATCAAAGACTGTAATTGTAACTCCCTATTGGCAGCTGCTCACAAGATATCTATTATCTCGTAAATATATATATCAATAACTACGTACAATACATACCGAATTCTCGTAGTGATACGTAATCTCCGACACACTTTGCTAAATTTCCATACTGTACATGATATACCGCTCTATGGTCTAATAATACCTCCGCCTTCTCTTATCATTTCATTGTACTACCACATTCGAAGTAATGTATATACACACTTAGTCATACCTATTTAAATGCCATTCTTTATGGTTTATTCCAAACACCCTTAAATTTACTTGGAATAGTGGCTACAGGTTTCACATCACCTGCCGGCTCTACTTCAGCTGCAACATTGAGCTGGACGGTAATTTTTATCTTCAGGCGATATACCGCAGCATTTTTAAACAATAAATTCAACGCTTAAATCGCTGTGCCCAGCTTTAGTCTTACACGATATTTACTAATTGGGGGTGATTTGAATTTCAGCAAAATCGGTATTCTGCTTTCTTTCCTCATTCTATACTTGTTTCAGCCTTCGGGTCGGCAAAATGCCTTTTCATTGTTAGGCAGATCATCGCACTCGCCATACTTTTCTGCTAGAATGCCCATTGATCAAAACACTCTTTACTTTGGGTAATACAAACGTACCAACAAGCACTGTAAAGTCTTTGTTGCTTATATACAGCATCAGCTTTTTCTGGTTCAACTTGAATTGTTGTACAGCGCTCATCAATGATGTGCCTTTACACTCGCTTCGAGTGCTTTCAGCCGCCTTACTTCTGCTCTTTACGCTTTCCAACACTTACTGGAACTAATCAATCTATCTTCACTTAATAGCTTGATTTGGGCAGCCTCACCGCAATTCTTATGCCCTTTACTGTACTAGAATCAAAGTCAAGAGATAGGAATAGCCCTTTTCCTATTGCAACAAATAGAAACATATAATCGTACCACGTCTCGAAAAGATGGATAAGGGAATCCCGCATTTCCTCTCTCTTTCTCATACTCATCCGATAGTCTGACCTTGTCTCTAATCTTAATCAGATCTTATAGCTAATAAATAAATCAACTCGTATGTATATGAAATTTCAATTTTTATTTTGAGTGTTATCAACGTATACCGAATAGTACCGATAAAGGTATCATGTTGGGAGGTCTCGGAAATTCCTCCGCTCAGAATTCATTCTGTAACCGGGCCGATGCCCTTCTTCTCGTTGCTATATCTGATCTTCTGCCTCGGTGATAGGGTATTGCTGATCTATCTTTTGTATCTGTAATCAAACAATATAGTTTAGTTTTTTAGGGACTCAACCCTATATTGTACCGCTCTAAAGCACGATTGGATCGAGAAGGGAAGGGTAACCATCCTATCATGCTCGCAAAACTCCCTCCCCGCCTATAGTATGTGGTGCACAACACATCCATAGATTAGATTCTACTTAGCACGGCTTGCAGACTGCCTGGGACACGACTCCGCCTGATACTAAGTTTGTCACACCCCCGCCCGGGGGTATGGATCGGCACGTGCTCCCCAGGAAGGACCCGACTACTAATTGGTGGACCTAGTAACATCCGGTGCCTGGCTAGCTCTCTATCTCAGGTTCCCGAAACAAAGGGCTATATAATGGCTGTAAACACAGTTCTGCCAACTGGGCTTCATAGCCACTGCGAATGTCAATAAATAACCAAACATTCTAATACCAAGGAACCTATGCGGGCTTACAAGCGCTACCATGTTGTCTAGTCATCCGAAACACTCAACAAAAGAATACTGAAAAGCTACGTTACCGGCAAGGTCACCACTAATGCCAAACTATGGCCCCACACGGCCAACACAAACAGAAATACTAAACAGCTATAACAAACTGCACTACTCACACGACCGGCTCAAAACTGACCACAGGAGATAATATATACAATCAACAAGCCTCTATAAGTAACAAAAGAAATGATCAGGACAGGGCCCCGACTCTTACCCATACTGTACATCATTAAGGAAAAGAGCTACACCTCTGGAAATCAGACTCCGGATGACAGGAGCTGATGACTCAATAGCTGGCCGGAATCACGAGGGATCGCCTCCTCGTCTATTAATACCTGCAAGTAAGTAATACAAATGCTTCACTGACGCTGCACGCGGTACCGAGTATGCAAAGCAACTGAAATAATACAACTGAATACAACTAAATATAGATAGCACCAGTACTCGTATAGCAGGAGATAGCTGGAATTCAAGAAGCCGATATGAACTCGAATCAAGCTTTCTACCGATAAGGTAGAGGCGTACTGTAGACGCGACGGCTCGGTTCAGCTAGTATATGACACATAAATAAATATACAAGTAGCAAGCAAGAGCCAATACCAATCCCCATAAGCTGATGGCGCCAAGCAAGCAAACAATCTACAGACCCCTACCGGTCACAACCACCAAAATAAGTCACTCTACCTATCTCGGCTCACTAGAGCTCCACTACAGCCCTCGGGTCTCCTAGCCGCCATAGCCTGAGCATAAGTGCACTGTGTCTAAGTCCAGAGGACTCTGTACAGTATCCGTAACAGATAGGGTCTATTTCGACACAAACTCAACAGGCTATCCGTATCAGATCACTCGTTTCCTCGGAATCGCCAATAGTGGAATATCTCAGACCGGGATGCGCACTCGACACAAATCCCAACAGGCTGCTGGTGGTCAGAGTGCTGATCGACCGATAAGTGGGAAAGCTTTCATCCCATTTCCTCGTCCAAGTCGGGAACGGCATGCCACCCTTGGAGTGACGTGTACCCACCCGCCTGGGTGGGCGACACGACACAACCTGCGCGGCGAGGACGTCGCAATAAGGGGCCCTCACGCCACATCAAGTCTCAACAAACAAATAGCACATATAAATAGCAAGCATGTATAATCAAAAGACTATCTCGAAATCTCGATTTCTATTCTCGATCTCTTTCTCGTACTATACTGATTCTTTACTGATTATACTAATTTTGCAATCTTTATTTAACTGCTTAATATTAATTCAGAGCTGTGGATACTATCTCGTCTGGAATGGCTAATTCCTTGGCCATCTCATCTCGTCTGAATGGCTAGTCTCGTAGCTATAAAACTGCCTCGAATGGCTAGTCTCGTAGCCATATTACTGTCCTGTCTATCTGATTTTTGATCTTTACTAACTTTATTCTGAAAATCTGTTTCTTTATTCTACAACATGCTTCCTAATCATATAATAGGCTATAATTTGAATCCCGAATGCTAACTCGCCGCTATGCTTTACATCACATGATAAGGCAAAACGCAAACCGATGCATTAAATTGTCAATACCTAAACAACACTCAAACCTCAGAACTCACTACGAGTTTACTATGAGATTTATAATACTAAAACTCTCGAATGTCGTAGGAAATCATTATATATACCTGAACTCGAAAGTATCCGACTGGCCGGACGAGGCTCGGTCAAGAATCCGGGCCTATTTCTCCCAACTGCATTCATACATGTCAATTAGTACTAAAATACAACACTATTCTGAAAGACAATGTCACTGATATATTTATAGCCTAAACTTGAAGCCACGTAAAGACTGGGCCGAAAACTCGCTATTTTTCAGAAGTCCAAAAAGGAGAAGTATTCACTTTACGGCTAGGAGCACATAGACACTAGTTTGGAGCAATTCTACCTACCTTAGTCTCTGCAGCTCGATGATTCGCCGGCCGTATTTCTCGCTAAACAAAATCCGTAGGAATGCTCCCCTGCTTCTAAATACTTCGGTACCTAAGGTTAATTTGGGTTTGGACTATGTTTGGCAATGTAATCAGTATATTTTATTACCCTTTCGGCACTTTGTCGCCCTCACGGTTTCGGAAATAATATGATGTTAAATGATCAATTAAACTAAAGTGGGGCTTATATATAATAGAGATTGGCAAATCGCATTCGTGTGGAATGCATTTATAATGCATTCCCGGGAATGCGATTTATAAGCCGCATTTTGCCTTGCGACGCGCCGACTCTGGCGTTTGTCCGATCTTTCCCAGGCCTTTTCTAGTGCATGTAGAATTCCTAAAACTCTTAAAAAATATGCGAATAGGCCATCTATGTGTCGGAAATTTTACTAGGTGTAACACTACGAAAGAGGATGAGTTCTGAGGATCCGCCCGGACAAGGAAACGATACAAGATTGAAAGTATGACGCGCAGGTGGAATGTACGAGCATGCAAGGTAAGTAAAACGGATATTTTAAAGTGTAAAGTAAACTCATAAATAGACATAAGAGAAGGAATGCCATGCTTGCATCAAAATTCTTCGTAATAAAACATAAAGCTCAAGACTTTCAAATCATTCATAATCATTCATTAAATATATTCGTAAATAACTTTATTATAATATAACTTGAGCCAATAAATAACACAACAATGCAGCAAAACATGTGGAATAATGGAAGGACTCGTCATAACCGAAGCACTATCATGGTAGAGTTTATGATGCCCCACTGCCTTCTCAAGTAAGGAGCCACCCCGATTGCCGTGCAAGGGACGTGTATGGGCGTGACATCACAAATCGAGGGATAATTATCAATACCTCATAACATTTGGCAACCTACGGTGGCACGTGGTTATGAGACACCGACGTAGTCCTTTGAACGTCGTGCTGCTCGGTGCTAGAAACGCTCCGAAACATGCATATAGGCTAATACATAAATCATTAGCATACCTATAAAAAATTCATTAGCTAAGATATAACATTTATCATCATTGATCCCATTTAAAACATGCTTAGCCAAGAATCAAGGCCCTTTTTATCGGTTAACATCATAAATCACATAAATCATGAAATTTGTTTCCTCATAAAGTATAAATCATTCGTCATCATTGGGCATTGCCCAATACTTCATCACACTCGATTTTTTCAAAATGTGCCCATAAACATGGGTAACTTGGATTCATGCATTTCCATAATCAATAAACTTAAAATAATAAATATTCATCATAAATCATAATTTCCATGAACTTTCATAAATGGGCAAATTTAGATTTTAAAAAATACAGATTTTTCTAGTGATTATAAGAAATTTTATATATATAATAGAAATTTAAAAATTTAAAATTCAATTAAAACATACCCATAAGGAGAAATCATATTGACATGCTTTGGGTTAAACCCATGGAATTTGAGTAGGAGAATTCATGACTTTAATCGAAATTGGGCATGGGTGAGGAAGAATTCCACCCATTTTAAAATCCTACATACCTGGGAATGGATGAACTTAAAGCTCCTTGAACACCCACAAAGAAATTAAAGAAAAATTTGGGGAAGAAGGCCTTGAATCACCCAAAACCTCTCTAGAATCCTTGCATGAGAATGGGCATGCAATATGGACTTAACTCCTCTTATTACACTAGAAAATAACCAAAACGATGAAGTTTAGGGCTAAAACAAGGAAAGAAAATAATTCTTAAAATACCTTTCCCGAAACCGTCCCTGAACTAACCAACGACCAACCCAACGGGTCGTGGAAACATACCACGACTCGTGGTATCGAGTCATCGGGTACACTGCCTCGGGACATGTCTCAGTCCTTCCCACGACTCCAGAGGATGAGACAAGGGACGTACGTGCATATCCGGATCGTAGACACGGGACAAGGGACCCCAAGTCGACCCATGGATCATGCATACAACTATTCTCATTCAAATAAATGAAACAATAATCATAAAGCTATAGCAGAAATGTAATCATAACATATAATCAAGAAATACCAACTTTTACATAGTTGAATACTACATACTTGTCTGAAAGCTCTAAAACATAAGATGGGCCGATGGGACAACATCCTAACTAACCCGACCAATACTGAAAGATAAACAATATAGAAGTCTATCAAATGACCCTCGAACATGAGGACTCACCAATAAGCCGATATCAAAAGCTGGGATGGAGTGTCTCGATGGACCACGACTGACCCAACGGGTCGTGGCAAATATACTCACAGCTTGTGGTATCGAGTTGTCGGGTACACCTCATGACATGTCTTAGATCCTTCCCATGACTCGACAGACAAGTAGTTACAAACAAACCACGAGTCGTTGAATCGACCGTTGTTGGGGCCCCCGAATTCAAATTGGACTTCTCTTTCCACGAGTCTCACCACGACTCATGGTGGCATCCAATGAGTCGTGTATCCATCCGCCGAATGAACTGGAAACTTCAACCAACAAGCAATGACTTGAAACAAAGGGTCGTTGTCTCTCACCATGGATCGTGGGATGGCCCGTTTCTTCCTCAACCTAAGTTCAGCCCTTCTAACGATCAACAATGACTCGTTGTTCCCACAACGAGTCATGACATCGTCCAAGGTCACCACTACTTCCCCTCGACTTCCCAAACCATGACTGTATAAGACGATCTGTGGTATCCTACCACGAGTCGTAGGGTCATCTATTCTGTATTATTTTAAGCGCTTTTCTGAACTTTTCAATTTTAACTCCCGGGTCTATTCTTAGCCCTTTCCGAGGTATTACAATATCTCCCCTTAAAATCTATCCTCGAATGCAGGAAACAAGCAACAAACAAAACATAAAATTTATCATAGCTATATATTGATCATTTTAACCCAAATTTGATAATGAACATCCAAATCAAAACCACAAAGTTGAATCCATCTCATGTTTCACATATGCATTCATACACATAAAAGAAATCCTGCACACATAAACCGAACATGAAAATATAATAGAGTCATAGGGAAAAACTGGCAATTCTCAAGTCGGAGCTGGAGCAGATATAGAACAAATGTGGGTAATTAGCCATCATATACTCTAGGCTTCCCACGAGCTCCCTCAACATGCTAGCTCCTCCATAATACCTTAACCGAAGCTACTTATTTGTTACTTAGCTTACGGACTTGACAATCTAAATTTCACTAGAATTTTTCTTCATAACTGAGGCTGTCTTTCACCCCATGTTGCTCACCTAACTACCAAGGTTGGATCACCTAAGCACTTCTTCAAAAGTGACACATGAAAAGAAGGATGAACCGAAGATAGCTCCGATGGCAAGTCCAACCTATACGCCACCTTACCAACCTCCTCACATCCTGATAAGGGCCAAATATAGCGGCGACTGAGTTTACCTTTCTTTCCGGAACCGCATGACTCCTTCATGGGAAATACCTTTACAAATACCCAAACGCCCACACCAAACTCCAAATCTCTTCTCCTCACATTAGCATACGACTTCTGACGACTCTGAGTAGTTTTCAGCTGGTTCCTTATCAACTGAACCTTCACCATCGCCTCATGAACCGAATCTGGGCCTATCATAGCTTCCTCACCAACCTCGAACCATCCGAGGAGATCTACACTCTCCGCCTATAAAGAGCCTCGAACGTGCCATTTTGGATACTAGAGTGGTAACTATTATCATAAGCAAATCCCGATCAAGGGCAAATGATCATCCCAACTACCTTTAAAATCCATAACACATGCCTCAAAATATCCTCAAGGGTCTGAATGGCTCCGTTTCTGCCTGGCCATCTGCTTGCGGATGGAAGGTTGTACCGAACTTAACCGCGTCCCAAGTCCTTTTTTGAAAAGAACACTTAATTGAGAAGTAAACCGAGTACCACGTTCTGAAATAATAGACAAGGTCACTCCATGAAGTCGAACTAACTCCCAAATATACATCTTAGAATAATCTCCGCTGGAATCCGTAGTCTTGACCGGTAGAAATGTGCAAGCTTCGTTAACTGGCCCACCACCACCCAAATGAAGTCATAGTGTCAGCGAGTACGAGGTAGGCCTCGTAGCAAATCCATATTAATCTCTTCCCACTTCAAGTGGGATGCTGGATATCCTGAAGTACACCTCCCGGCCTTTGATGTTCGACTCACATGTTGATGCTTGGACACTTTGCTAAGAACCCCGCAATATCTTTCTTCATACCATCCCACCAATAGATTTCTCACAAATCCCGACATTTTCATGGGATCCTGGATGATAGAATATCTGGTACCATGTGCCTCATGCAATATCCAAACTCTCAAATTATCGACATTCGGAACACATAATCGACCCTGGTATCGTAGCACACCATCTCCCTCTTAGGAGAAGACCTCCACCTTCTAACTCCTCACCGCCTCCTTCAAACTTTCCTCAATAATAGATCCTCATCTTGTCTGGATTTAACATCAACTACCAAGGACAATTCTGACCCGCTATGCCCAAATAACCCCGCCATCAGTCGAATCGATCAACCTAACTCCTAGCCTTGCTAGTCGATGGACATCCCTCACCAACTCTTTCTTTCCCCTCATCCATGTGAGACACACTTTCCATCGAGTCTACTAAGTGCATCCTGTAAACCACGTTAGCCTTTCCCTGTGGTAAAGGAAACTCATGTCGCAGTCCTTAAGTAATTCCAACCACCTTCTTTGCCGAAGATTTAGATCCTTCTGTGTGAACACATACTGCAAGATTTTTTTATCCATAAATACATCCATGTGGACCCCATACAAGTAATGCCGCCATATCTTCAATGCAAACACCACCGCAGCCTAACTCAAGATCATGAGTCGGGTAATTGTTTTCATGGACCTTCGCCTGTCTCTAGGCATATGCTATTACCTTCCCATGTTGTATCAACACACACCTACCTCGACTCTCGGCTATCACAATAGACAACAAAGCCACGGCATTCCTCGCAATGTCAACACGGTGCCGAAGTGAGTCTGGTCTTTAACTCTCGTGCTTTTCTCACAAGCATCCGACCATTGGAATTTCACCTTTAACTTAGTCAAAGGTGTTGCAATGGATGAGAAACTCCTCAACAAACCTCCGGTAGTAGCTAGCTAGGCCCAAGCAGTCTCGAATTTCTAAAGGATTCACCCTGCCTAGGCCAATTCTTCACTGCCTTCTATCTTCCTCGGGAATTACTCTTATGCCTTCGGTTAATTCCACGTTTCCCAGAAATGCTATCGAGTTCATCCAAAATTCACACTTTTTAAACTTTGCATACAAGCACCCATCTCCAGGGTTTGGCAAACACTATTCTCAAAATGAGTGGAATGCTCCTCCTCACTCCGTGGAGTATATAAGAATGTCATCGATGAACCGATCACGAACATATCCAAATATTTCTTGAACACCAGTTCATCAGGTCCATAAAAGCGGCAGAGCATTGGTTAGCCTAAAATACATAATAACAAATTGCAATCGACTCATACCGAGTCCCGAAAGCGGTCTTCCTGATTTCACTCTCCCGAACTCTAAGGTCATGATACCCAGATTCTGAGATCAATCTGAGAAGCACTTGGCACCCTGAAGTTGGTCAAACAAATCATCGATCCCGGGTAAGGGGGTACTGCTTCTAACGGTAACCTTGTTCAACCGCCGATAGTCAATACACATGCAAAGGGAACCGCCCTTCTTCCGAACAAATAGAACTGGTGCGCCCAGGGACTGCCTTGGTCTAATGAAGCCCTTGTCCAATAGATCCTTCAACTCGCTCCTTCAAATTTCTTTAGTTTTACTGAGCCATCCTTGTATGAGGATAGAAATAGGTTGCGTATCCGGGCAATAGATCAATACTGAAATCAATTTCCTCTTTGGAGGAACACTTGAAAACTTGGAAACACCTCCGGGTATTCGCAGACACCACCGGGATCGATCAATAGCTCTGGGGTCTCTACCCACATCCTTAACCCTAACTAGGTGTAACATGCAACTTCAGAGATCAACTTCCCGGCCTTAATATAGGAAATAAACCGACCTACTGGCACGCTGAACTACCTTCCACTACACAACTGACTCACCCAAAAAATGAAACTCCATGGTACAGGTCCTACAATTAAGCAAAGCATAACATGCGAGCAACCAATCCATGCCCAAAATGATGTCAAAATCGGGCCATGGCCAATTCTACCAAGTCTGTGGGAGGTAACTTATGAAATACAGTGATCGGGCACTTTCTATATACCCGTTGAGCTAAAATTGACTCACTGATAGGAGTAGAGACTTAAACGATTCCCGACAAGGTCTCGTGACTAACCTGTGGATACTAGCAACGTAAGGAGTCACGAAAGACAAAGCAGCTCCTGATCTACCAAGGCATAAACATCAATATGAAATACACGCAACATACTAGTGAACACATCTGGCAAAGTCTCCTGCTCCTTGTTCGGGTCTTTTGGAGAACTACACGCAAGTGCACGCATATCAACAAGTAGTAAAATGGATAAAGGGGGCCAAGTATCGATCCTGCAAAGGACCGGACCAAGGTAATAATCGAATTAAGCGTTATTAACCTAACTCTAAAATGCAGACAACAGTTTCAAGAAGATTTTGAGAGTTGGTTTCCTAATTTATACTAATCTAAAACAAAATGTACAATTTGAGTCTCGAACTATGTAATGAGCATGTTGAGGCTAAACGAACATGTAGGGAAGTAATTTATCGATACAATTCGGTTAATCTTTCCTTCGGTTGCTAGCCAAGAATTATTGCCTATGGATTAGTATTTAACCCAACTTAAGAATCATGAACCTTCCACCACATTTCGTGATAAAAGAAATCATGTTCGCCATATAAAACCGATTCCTTAATTGACTAATACGACTTTCAGATATATTTCTATCCTGAAGGTAAATCAATTCTCAATTTTCCCAAACTAAGTAAAGATCATATCCTACCACTCACAACTTTCCAATTTCTCTCTCTTCGAGATGAAACCGACTTTAGATATGGCCAACATTGGCCACACATTAATGCAGTAAGAACAAGAATTGATAAAGAACAACTATGGAAGAAAACATGAAAAACCAAAATGATCAATAATTACATTCCACTACAATTGTTCATAACTTCAAAGAAAGTGAATTTAGCCACTCA
The DNA here is from genome assembly GCA_018107945.1 of Datura stramonium. Taxonomy (NCBI): domain Eukaryota; kingdom Viridiplantae; phylum Streptophyta; class Magnoliopsida; order Solanales; family Solanaceae; genus Datura; species Datura stramonium. The sequence continues at coordinate 43,430 of JACEIK010005386.1, read as the reverse complement.
TTTGTGGATTAAACATCATCAAATGAGTGTAAATCATAACAAACAATTGAAATAAAGGAGAAAGAGATAGAAGAACCCTAGGATTTTCGTCCCCAACTGCCCGTAACCCACGTCCTGCTCAACTAAGTCAGAATACTAAAAATGAACCTAAGTGTGCTATTTATACTGGTTGGAAATTTTCCCGAAATAACAAGCAACGTGTCACGGAGTGCATCGCGGAGCACTGCCTCCGTGAAATGGCACAAACGTGGACCATTATTGGAATCTGGTCCTCCAGCTTTTACTCCTCAACGGCCACGACGTGCAACGCGGGGCTTGGCCAACGTGGGCTACTTGGCCCAACGTGAACCTTCACTTAACTTCCATGTTCAAAAAATGAGTGCAAAATGGTGAAAAAACGACTCTCCACTTGAATTTTCTTGCATTTTATCATCCGGGGCAGAATGCCTGCGATGGCAGTGTGACACGGCTCCACGCTGAGCCCCTTAATTTGCCGCATTTCTCGTCTTTTCCACGCTCGCTTCCGAGTCCATTCCCGATTCCCAACATGCATCTTAGCATCCTAAAATTACATTTTTCCTGCAAACAACACTAATCATGTTATTAGTATAAATTCACATTTTAACTCCAAATTACATGAGAATGCACAAATATCGATGGATAAACAAGACAAAATGAAGCATTTGAGTATCACTTGGGCATATAATTCTGCCCAAGTTCACTTACCCCACACTTAAAACCTTGTCTGCCCTCGAACGATAATCTCATATCTCATGCAATTGACCCCACTCATAGCTACTTTGGCTCGACACTGAAAGCATGGTTATACCATTATTTAATATAGCAAATCGAATAAAGAAACATGCATAGTCTCCATCAATACAATGACATTCAACACATTAAGACCTCCTAGACTCAAGAATCGACTTCGATATCGGAAACTCATGCAAATCAATTCGATCAAGATATTCGACACAAATTCAATCTCTCGCCAAGCAGCTGTGCCCTCACAAATACAAGAGAATTTCCCTTTTCAATCTATATGGATTCAAAACGTTAAGTATGCAAAGGGGCATATGCACACGGCTTTGCTCTCTCCCAAAGGAATTACATGCATCATGTCATGAACCTTAGGCTTAATTTCAGTGTACACTCACTCAATATAAGGACGCGTGATGTAAGATCACGTAGGACTTAACGCGTTGTAATAAACCATATAAATCAGTAAATACCGGCTAACCAATAATAGCACGAGCATCCTGCTTTTCAATACATCCTATCAACATTATGCGGGTATTGCTTCTTCCTTCATCCCCATTCTTGAAGTCTTTCTTTATTTTTTGTCCCCATTTCTTTAAGCACACGCCTTAATAACAACGATTAGTCATCTTCATATTATTTAAGTTACAGCAAGTGCACCTTGACCTTTCTTTACTTTCACCACTTGCGCTTTTTTCTTTCTTTTCACAATTCTCACTCGTTGACACTGTGGGAAAATTAGTTTTGAGCGCTTAAGAGTTTCGATCAAATTCACTATAATGAAAAGAAGGGGGTTAAGCTCGGCTTGTACCCTCGACGAAAGAAAAAATAGGTAAAGGCTCAATAGGGCTAACACCAAGGTGTACTTTCAAGGTAGGTATGATAATGGAAAAACTGGTTAAATCAAAGAAATGCCTACATCCTCTCGTACAATACACATCCTTCATTTCAGCCAGCATTGGCCACACTGTGCAAAGTTCTATACACTTCACAATAGCATGAATAATCGAAACCTCACCACACACTCGTTGCACATGCTCAACTCAAGACATATTCATGGACTCTTCAATCAGCTAATTACAAGAATTCAAACATTAAGCCTCAATCACACTGAATCGAACTCTATGGTCTAGGTATCTCAACATGTTTACAAAGTTGCATGTCATATGAATCACCTTTGCATTCTAAATATCATGTACAAATACGCAACAAGAATTAACCATAAAGTAGCAACACGTTTGGGATAAACAAACAAAAGAAAATAACGAAAGAAAAAAACTACTCCTATCGACTACATTTCCTTAAGATCTGGGCCGTCATCCATCCATCATAGGGAATCCGCCACTATTTATGACTTCGTTCAATGGGATTATTCTCGGAAAAAGTACCGAAACAAAACGCCGAGAAACTCCAATCATAAAAATAATTCAAAGAACGAAATTTTTTTTAAAATATCGATAATTTCGGAGTAGAAAACAAAAATATTTACACAACCAGCTAACAACAACTCCACACAACGCACAACAGCTTCACATTAATTACAACACCGATTTACAATACAAAACATAAATACAAAATCATTGTGGTCACAATTCTTTTCACAGCACAACAACAAAAACATGAAATAGACAACAAACAAAACAACCAAGACTCAACTACTCCCACCCCACCCTTAAACCGAACATCCGTCTCAGTGTTCACAAAATTCAGCATAGCACAAAAAGTAGGTGGTGAAACTCCCGATCAATCGAAGTATTCAATTCTTCATCAAAAAGCCGTTGCCTCATCCCCCATATTCGACCGCCCGCGGGGCCTTCATCTAACTCAATATTCGAGTCCTCACGGCGTGTCTCCCTTATCGGTGGGGACGTCGTCATCTACAGGCTCCAGTGTGCGGGCCTCACTCGGCGAGCCCTGTTTTCGCCGCGGTAACCGGTCGAGCTGCCATAGCCATCTCTCGCGCCGTCTCCCGCCTATGCGCAAACCGGCAAAGACTGCATCCCAAACATACGGGCCATGTACCGATCATCCTGAGCATGTCGCTCGGCTAGTGTGAGAACTGGCCCATGAGTGGTGTCGGGTGCCTTGGTTTTGTGACATCCACCACTATCCATCTCAAGGGATGTAGCCCGTGGCCTTTCCTCAATATCCAGCCCTCAGAACGTGGTCAGCAAGCCACCAAACCCGTACCTGTGCTCCTTGATGCAAACGGGCTCTCTTCATGGCAGAGATGATCACCGCCCAATATTGGCCCCGTACTCTTTCATCGTGGCATAGACCAAGCACACACGACTGGTGACATCTCGTCATGTGCACCCCGAGATCGTGCAGAACATTACCTATTTTGAGCCAAATCCTGGCTTCCTGTTCATTTGAGAGTAGGCAGTGTCTGATGGCAGCCTCCCATGCCTTCCACCGTGCTACTAACGGCTCATACAGCCAAGGCTCCTGATATCCGCATATGGTGGAGTGATGTTCACCGCCGAGTACATGGGTGCCCTGTGTCCCGCGCCCAAGATGGCATTAAGGTGATGGGGCTCAAAGGTGACAATTTGCCCTTATCTTGAGAATGATGTGACTGCGGAGTGTCGGGTTCCAGCTTCCCAGAACTCCCGAATCGATGGAGATTGCACTCCTTGGGCTCTTCAAAGATGAAGTTCAGCCTGGCAAGGTCATTCCTGTGTACGATTCTGGGAATTCTTGTGCAAGTGGCTCCTTTGCAATGTGCTCCTCAGGGCGTATTTGTTCTCCTCAGCTTTGTGTACCACTTCTTCCTTCACGCCACCGATCGTTTCAGACAGACGGCGCTACTGTGGAACCAAGCAGTTGCCGGGACTACCGTGCCTCCCAGTCTGATCCTCTTACTCCCGGTGCCCGATGTAGAAGGCCCCTTTCCTTTATCTTGCCTGCTCGACATCGCTCCCGCAAATCAAAACAGAAAATCCCAATGTTATTCAAATCAAATTAGCTTCGACTAAGGCTGGGCTGTTGTGCCACCCCACGCTTAGTCTTTAGCCACAATTACAACATATTTCTGGCAAGACAATCCTTTTTTCCAATTTTAAATTTCAAATATTTTAAAAAAAAAAAAAATCAATATGCCTCGTGCATTCGTAGTATTCATGAATAAATTCTATGTACTACTCGTGATTTCATACAAACCTAATCAAAATATCACCATCGCTACCATTACATCACATAGCACTTAGCAAAAATTTCAACAACAACCTATGCAATCTACCAATTCCTCAGGCAATTCATCAATTTCATTCTCCTAAAATCCTTGTTTATTTAGCATATTCACATTAAACACAACACACCACCTCACCCAACATGCACAACCCAAAATTTTTCACATTTCAACCACATTTAGTTTCTTCAGATTCAAATTCTAACCCTAGCTACAAATTTCACAAAAAATTGATCAAGCATGTATTTATCGAGTTCATACAATCACAATGTGAAACTACATGAACAATCAACAATAACTTAAAATGAATTCAAGCCAATTACACTTAGGCAAGGTTTACTCACCTCACATGCTCAAAATCGAAAAATTAGGCAAGAATTGAGATGAAGTTCAAGAACATACCTTTAATTCGATGAAATCAAGAAAAGTTGAAGAAAACTCGTGACTAGGTCCATGTCACGTTGGGGATGGGGGAATTTTTGGGTGTTTGTCGCGGAGGGAGTGAAAAATGGGGAAAAATGAGGGGAAATCGGTTTTAAAGGGTGTTTGCGCGGGTTACCCGGGCGACCCGGTGTGACCCGACACAAAATAGCACTCAACGTGTCACCAAGGGTAAAGGAGCACCCCTCCGTGACACGGAGCCATCGCGCCATCATTCGGCTTTTAAAAATTCTCGAACAAAGCTTCAACGTGTCACCCAGGTAACGCGAGCACTCTCCTCTCGTGACACGGACTCAACGCGGCTGCTTTTCCACCTTTTATTTTTTTATCTCACCTCGAAGCTCTTTGCGATCCTTGTATTTTTGCCCTCCGTTCTACCGGAAATTCATCTCACACAAAGAAATTGGTTAGAATTCAAAGGTTTCAAACACAAACACAATATTTTTGTTTTATTTACATTTTTATATTTTTTTTCTTTTCTTTTTTTTTCTTTTTAACTAACTAATTCTACTTGTCTATTACAACAATTTCATGGGCTCGTGCGCTCGGTTTACCGTCGCAGCTCTCGACGTCATTGAAGCTCAATCATCTCTAGGGTGACGGACATTTTCTTCCGAATAACGCCCCTACCCATATCCTCGTTTACACCGATGCCCATTAATTATAATTTCGTGGTATTCACCTTCTTGGCCACAATCTCAGCTTTTGGGGGGGGTCCTTCACCGGTTGTATTCCGACTGGCTCTCAAATCAAACACTCTGGCAATATCCGCTCGGGAATGCTGATCAATGAGAGTTCCTCACACGGCCAGAAGCTTCGTGGCCTTGTACACATTAAATACCTCCACTTGTCGTGTGCCCACATGGTTAGCTGCCTGGGGTTACATCAATCAGCGCTTTCCCTGCTTCAAGAAAGGACGTCCCAAAATAAATGGGACTTCCACATCTCGCTCAAAATCAAAGACAACAAAGTCTACCGGGAAGATAAGGGAGCCCACTTGCACCAGCACGTCCTCCCCAATGCCATCTGGTTTGGCCAAAGAACGATCCGCTAGTTGCAAGATCACCGAAGCTGGGTCTAGGACCGCTAGCCCCAACTTCTGGAATACCGATGTCGGCATCAAGTTAATGTCGAAGCCCTAAATCACATAACTAAGTGATCTTCGGATACTGTCACTATAATTTGAATTGTAAAGTCTCTGGGTCCTTGAGCTTTGTGGGCAACTATTTTGCATTCGGGAAGTGCACTCATCCGTAAGCGCCACCGTAGCATATTCGCCCAACCCGCTTTGTTCGCTATGATGTCCTTGATATACTTTGCGACTCTCGACACTCCCCGCAAAACATCAACAAGAGTGTAAATTAATGTGTACCTGTTTAAGCACCTCCATGAACTTTTTTGAACACGCTTCCTCCTTGTGTTTCTTTAATCTATTGGAGGGAACGGGGTGGTGGTATTTCTGCTCCAGCCTCTTCTTCCTCCTCTCATCACCGTGCCCTCTCTCATTCTCACGCTTCCCGACCGCTGAGGTGGTCTTTCTAGTTCCACCTCCTTGAGTTGTAAACCACTCCTTGTGGTCACTGCATTCACTTTCTTGGGGTTGGGGTCAAGCAGTTGGGTCACCGGAAGTCCTCCTCTCGGCCTGGTGTTTTGAGTCTAGCTAGTTTCCCAAACCTACTCCAAAGACCTTAGTAGCTAACCGATTGTTCTTTACATCGGTCACAATTTCACATAGTCAGTCTGCAATTGAGCTTGGTTAGCTATCATCATTTTGAACATTTCCTCAATGCTGGGTGATGGTGGTGGAGGAGGTGCATTGTTGCTTCGTATTGAGACCGATAGTTCGTCGTTCTCCTTGATTTCTCGCGACCCCCTTCGACTAAAATCTCGCCTTGATGGTCACATTACCCCAAGAGAAATTCGGGTGACTCCTCCAATTAGAGTTGTGAAGTTGTTGCCATACTGTTAGACATTCTCTGAACATTACCAACAAAGTTCACTGAATCGGGATTCGCTCCACAACACTAACTGAGTGAGCCCATTACTCGCGCACACTTCACACCAAATCTCTGCCGCACTACATTCACTGGGCTTAAGACTCGATTCAAGCTAATATTGCTGGAAGTGGGTGTTGAGTTGATTCTGTAACGCAGCTATCTGTGCAGCGATAGCTGTAAAACCATCCACTCCCAAGACTCCCCGCTGCTTTCCTTGTTCCTCCTCTGAAGAGTCGGCATTCCACTGATTTCCTGCGAAATGCGATTTAACAAAGTATACAGCCATAAGTCTTTTCTAATGCTTGTCCCCTACCGCTGAGTCTAGCAAAATTTTTGTGTGGGGTCTCCAAACCCTTATGAAAGTATGCACCAGCACATCATTGGATTGGTGATGATGAGGACAATCCCGCAACATAGATTTGAATCTTTCCCAAGCTTGATATAGAGTCTCCCTCTCTTTGTTTAAAAACTTAGAATTTGACTTAAGTCTTGCTTTTTTACCGGATGGAAAGAACCGTATCAAAATTTCCGTGCAAGATCATCCCAAGTGGTGATGGAATTCAGGCTCACTTTCAACCACCTCTTGCTTCTCCCAAAAGTGAAAATGGGAACAATGTAAGCTCCGACGTAATCGGATGATACCTGGGCCGGGGATGGGTATCACTTATCTCCAAAAGTTTTGGAGATGTTGCTGTGGATCCTCATGAGGGAGACATGTGAATTGCCCGCTGGTGTGCAATTGCACCATATTTTGTTTAAGCTCTAACCTCCTCCTGGCTCGTGCTTGCGAATGCTAGATGTAACGCTGTTAGCATGGGACAGCCACTTCGCGAACCGGCCTAGCTGCCATTTCCTCGGGCACTAACACTGCCCTTACAAGTGGGGATTCTGTGGTTGCTCCAGGATTGTCTGTCGTAGCAACCTCAAGCTTCCCTAGAGCTTTCCTTGACGATGGAATTGTTTTTCCTGCTCAAGTAAAATCTTACCAGCCTTTTGTCTTTGCCAATGTTCAACGTAATGCAATATCTACAAAAGACAGTTAAGATCAAGTTGTTAGCAATTCAATATAGAAATAGTAAACTAACACTTAAGAACAATTATTTTACCAATTGCCAGTCCCCGGCAACGGCGCGCAAAGCTTGTTCGGTACTTTTGAGAACTACACGCAAGTGCACGTGGTCACGAACAAGTAAAAAATGGCTAAAGTAAGCTGGGCACGATCCCACGTGGACTGGACCAAGGTAATATTCGAATTAAGCGTTAATGAATTCTAACTCTAAAATGCAGACAAATAATTTCAAGAAGATTTTGAGAGTTGGTTTCCTAATTTATACTAACCTAAAACAAATGTACAATTTGAGTCTCGAACTATAGTAATGAGCATGCCGAGGCTAAATGAACATGTAGGGAAGTACTTATCGATAATTGGTTAATCATACTCTGCTGCTAGTCAAGAATTATTGCCTATGGATTAAAACTCTCGTATTTAACCCAATTTAAGAATCATGAACCTTCCACCTACATTTCTGTGATAAAAAGAAATTCATGTTCTAGACATATAAAACCGATTCCTTAATTGACTAATACGACTTTCAGATATATTTCTATTCTAAGGCAAATCAATCTCAATTTTCCCAAACTAAGAAGAGATCATATCCTACCACTTCACAACTTTCCAATTTCTTTCTCTTTCGAGATGAAATCGGACTTTTTAGATATACATTAACATTGGCTACACATTAATGCAAGAAGAACAAAAATTGATGTAAGAACAACCATGGAAGAAAAGATGAAAAACCAAAATGATCAATAATTACATTCCACTACAATTGTTCATAACTTCAGCAAAAGTGAATTTAGCCACTCATTTGTGGATTAAACATCATCAAATGAGTGTAAATCATACAAACAATTGAAATAAAGGAGAAAGAGATAGAGAAGAACCCTAGGATTTTCGTCCCCTAACCGCCTATAACCTATGTCCTTGCTCAACCTAAGTCAGAATAATTAAAATTGAACCTAAGTGTGCTATTCATATCAGTGGGAATTTTTCCTGAATAAGCAACGTGTCACGGATCGCATCGCGGAGCACGCTCCGTGACACACGGCACAAACGCGACCCCTTACCGGAATCCGGATCCTCCGCCTTACCTCAACGTTCCACGGCGTGCAAACAGGCTTGGCCAACGTGCCACGGCTCCAACGCGATCCTTCAATAGAATTCCATGTTCCAGGTAATTATGTCCAACGCACACCGAGGCAACGCGACTCCACCGGAACTTGGCCAATTTTAATCATCTGGGGCAGAATGCCTCCGCGATGGCAGCGTGACACGACTCCATTGCGGAGCCCCTTAATTTGCTGCATTTCTTGGCCTTTTCCACTGCTCGCTTCCGAGTCCATTTCCAATTCTCCCAACATGCATCTCAAACTTTCCTAAAATTACATTTTTCCTGCAAAACAACACTAATCATGTTGGTTAGTATAAATTCACATTTTAACTCCAAATTACATGAGAATGCACAAATATCGATGGATAAACAAGACGAAATGAAGCATTTGAGTATCACATGGGCATAGAATCTATTCTGGCACTGACCGCCTCCCCCACTAGTAGATACTCCCGGTGGAGTCAACGGGTTGGAGTTGCTATTGTCCCGGTGGTCTATGCCGACCCCTATCATCACCCCGTCTAGCATATGGACATGCTTGGCATACCAGATCTACCATGCCCGAAGCAGACATCCAACCAAGCAGGGACTCCTGGTGACTTGCCGCACTTTCCGCAGCTAGAGAGGTATACGAACCGGGTGCCCCTAATCCTCGACCCCCGAAGCCCGCCTCCGATCTCCCCGCGTCCGATGGAACACTAGCCGATGATGGTGCTGGGGTAGTGACTTACTGAAACTGTGGACGGCAGCCACCACTGACCTCTGATGTGAAAACCCACGACTATCTGCCGAGCCCTCTTGCCTCCCTCTCCTCGCATGAGCCTTCCATCCGTCGCTATACAACACTATGTGAGGGAAGTCCATATCGTGGGTGAAGCATGGAAGTAACTTGTATAAATAATCAACCACATCATGAATGAATTGGCTCATCCGCGCCTCTGATCCATCACCAATCCTGGGGCGTATTTTACGCGAGTGAACTCAAGTGAATACTCCAAAGACTGCCATCTTCCTTGTTTGAGGTTAACAAACTCATCTCGCTCAATTTCCCTCACAGCTTCCCCGAGGGAAGAATCTATCAAGAAAGCCATGTGGAACTTATCCTAGCCGGGAGCAGGGCCCGCTCCCGCTACCCCGCTGTTCTTCCATTGCTTGTACCAAATATGAGAAACCTCCTTTAGCTGATAGCAGGCCTTAGTCCACACACTCCCATTTGTCACTCCCATAACCTAAGTGACCTTCGTGATCCCTTCAATGAACTCGTGTGAGTCCTCTCACCTTCGATCCCGCAACTCGTGGAGGGTACATCCTCAAGAAGTTCTAATTCGAGCTTCCGCCGCATTGCCATTTCTTTGTGGAACCTTGTGTACAGCTCGTTGATTGACCCGAGCAGCCAAGGCCTATGGCCAACATCTGAATCGAAGCACCGAAAATCAAGGGTGGAACCGGCTCGTGCCCGCTTCAAACAAGGGGCCTCGCTCATGCCCATGATCATTGCCACCCCGTGGCGTTTATCATTTACATGATCATTTCCATCTCCATGGCCTTCATCATTTCCATTCCTCCTTCTTTTCATTCTTCTAGGAGCCATAATTCTACAATCGCAAATTGCATGAATTAGAAGGGTGGAAAGTCTTTTCATCACACGACATAGAACATGAAAGAAGGGAACATTTCCTAAAAATGTTTCGTATCCTCTTCATCATATGTGTGGCGCCTTCACACCCATGAAAAACACTCTACCTAACACGGCTTCCAGACACCCTAGGATACTTCAAACCATTACTTGATACCAAGTTTGTCATGACCTCACGTATCCGGATCGTAGACACGGGACAAGGGACTCCCAAGTCGACCCATGGATCATGCATGAACTGGTTTCGCCCAATAAACGAAACAATAACTACAAAGCTATACCGAAATGTAATCATAACATAGCATCAAGAAATACCACCTTACTAGCTAATTACTATACTTGTCTGAAAAGTCTTTAAAACATAAGATGTAATAATGGGACAACATCCCCAACTAACCCGACCAACATTGAAATATAAACAACATGGAAGTCTATCAAATGACCCTCGAAACATGAGGACTCACCAATAAGCTGATATCAAAGCTGGGATGGACTGTGTTGACGGACAATGACCACCCACCGGCCGTGGCGGCATACAAATGTACCGTGGTATCGTGTTTTCTGTGTACACTACTCATGATATGTCTCGCATCCTTCCTCAGAATCCTCGACAGGACAAGTCATTAAACAAACCACAAGTCGTTGAATCGACCGTCAGCCCTTGACCAAATTGACTTCTTTCCATGAGTCTTGGCCCCACGAGCCTGCAGGCATCCAACGAGTCATGGTATATCCATCCGTCGAATGCACTAGAAATCTCAACCAACAATAAGAAATGACTTGAAACAATGGGTCATTGGTCCCACCATGGATCGTGGATGGCCCATTGCTTTTCCCTAACCTAAGTTCATCCCTTCTAACGACTGGTAACAACGACTCGTTGTTCCTGACCACGATTCATGACACCGTCCATTGTCACCACTTTCCCTGACTTCTCAAACCACGACCGTATATGTCGATTCCGTGGCAATCCTATCACGAGTCGTAGAGTCGTCCGTCTATGATGGCTGCCAGTTTTCTGCACTTTTCACTTAACTCCCGGGTATATTCTTATCCCTTTCCAGGTATTTCAAAACCCCTCTATGAAGTTATTCCCAGTGATCTCCTTTAGCTGCATGTGATGTGGGCAATCTTGCAAGTATCCTTTGTATTCTAAGTTTGAGCCAAGGTCCCACCATCCTTCTCGAACAAATCCTAATATCTTTCCTCAATTCCTTTCTTTATTCTCCTTGAAGAGAAAAACCTATTTATGAACTTGTTGGAAAGATCTTCCTGCAGTGATGGACCCCGTTGGTTCATTCTAAAGCCACTCCTTCGCTTCACCAATCAACAAAAATAGAAACAAGGTGAGCTTAACATACTCATCAAACATTTAGATAATGGAAATTCTCACTAAGTTCCACGAATGCCTAAAATTCCTATGGAACTCTCGTTCTGGTTTGCCTTGATATAGACAAGTGTTGAACCAACGCATGATTCCTCCTTAACTCAAAATTTTCAGTGATGGGCGGCTTGATGATCGCTTGGAAAGCGTTCTCCAAGTTTGGCCGAGCAAAGTTGATCACTAGAATCCTTTCTTGGTTGTTACCCCGTACTCTCTCATTATTCTCGCCATTGCTAATCGACGAAAAGTCTAGTAGCCGGCATACACCAAAACAAATACCTAAAATTTTCAATAACCAATGACAAAACGTAAATGTGACATAAAAGAATAAAAATCCCAACTTACAAAAAATTAATCAATATTCAAGTCCTCGCAATGGTGCCAAAACTTGATATCCCCAAAAGCGCACGCAAATGCATGTGGTCGTAGCAATTAAGTAGACGGAAGTCCCAATATCGTACCTACGTAGATTTGTCAGATTAATTTCTAAGTTTGAACCTTTATTTCATTATTCACGAAAACACAAGTAAATGAAAAATGATTTTGAGATTATTCTACTAAATTTGGAATGTAAATTAAACTAATAAGCTAAATTTGTTTGCAAAAGAGTTTGTAATTCAAATGATGAATGAAATCCAAGGTCTTGGCACTTTCAATTCTCTGTGCTGAGTAATAGGATTCAAATACGCTAGACAAAGTCCTTCTAAGATTGCTAGTTTCAAGTTACGAGCTCACTTCTCAACTATTCTCCCAAATAGCCAAAATTATCTCTGAATTCTAAATACCTATATCTCTAGTTGTTGCAGTGAGAAACATAAGACAACAGTTGAAGATACTTGATTCAACTAAGTAGGGTTGCAAATGAATCCCTATCCTTAACAATGAAATCAACTATTGAACCTTTGAACAAGAAATTCAAACCTACTGTATCTTATTTTAACCTCTTTATTAGTTCCCTCTTCGAGTTTTACCAATAATCCAACGTATAATATCTGAAAAGGTGATCGGGCCTAATGAATAAGCGCGTGAAATCAAGTAAGCATAAACAATCTTGAACAGAAGAATTAAATGTCATGCATAAATGAATATTCAACTACAACCATCAAGTCATGGCCAAAACCCCAGAATAGGGAGTTTAGCTACTCATTTTCAAGTGCAAAACCAAAGAAATCATCATTTGAATTAACAAAGATAAAGTAAAGAAGAAAACCCTAAGAAGAAAATGGACTTCCCCGTCTTTTCCCCAAAACTCAAGTAGAATGGTTGATCTGATTGATAGATGCGTAACAAATGCCCTAGACAATGTATTTATAAGAATGGTAAAAAAATCCTTTTTCCTTAAGTAATTTAGCTTTTGGACTTAGCAAAATCCATCCGGGATGTGCCCTAGCGCCGCCACCCATCCATCTCGCTAGAATTGGCTTGAATTTCCTCTAAAGTTTGGCTTCGGCGCTACTTCTCCCATCTTGAATTTGTGCTAGTTAAAATTTGCATTCTTTGACCTGGTGCGCCACTTCTGTCAATGCACCAAAGTGTTAGAAAAATTTCCCAAGATTGCAACCCCTCTCGTGCACCACTTCTCTCAATCTGTCAAGGTGTTGGTCAAAAATTCTTTCTAAAGTTTGAGGCTTGGTGTGCCACGCCAACCATAACACCAACCCGAGCATAATTTCTCTAAAGTATAGGCTCTGGCATGCCATTCTAGCTATCTCACCTGGCCAAGTTTTCCTTGATATCTTGTTTTTCACACCTTGCACCATTTTTTGATTATTTTTTCATGTGTTACCCGCTAAAATCACCAAAATATTTGTTAGCTCATTTCACACACGGATTCATGAAATCATGCATTTTTTAAGGATAATCATCTCAAACATGATAAAAGATGGGTAAAAGTATTGCAAATGGGCATAAGAATATGCCCAACATCACCAAAATCTCTTCTTCAAATGATGACTAGAATAGTGAAGCTCCCAGATCCTTCGACTTCAAGTGAAACATATTTGCACTGTGAACCTGCACTTCCGTAAAACTACAATTTCAAACTCTATAAGCCTTCTTTTATTATCCACAATATCCTTAAGATATTTGGCATGCTTTGAAACCTCCTGCAGCAACTCTACCAATGGTAGATTTACATGCACTTTCAAGACGTCTAGAAATTTCTTGTATGTTGCATCCTCTTTCGCTTTCTAAACCTCGTGGAAATGGGGGAAGTGGTCTGATTTCTACTACTTTTGGGTGTGAATGAATTGACTCACCAACCTCATGCTTTGACTTAGCGACTTGTTCTGCCTCTGCCTTATTGTCTCTAGGTATAACTTCACCCAACTCTTTTCCATTATGCAAAGAAATTACACTTACATTCTCCTTGGGGTTCTTCTTTGTATTACTTGAAAATGCCCCTTGAGGTCTAAAGGTCTGCTGAATTTCCAACTAGCCCACTTGTCTCTCCAACTTATGAATTGACTTATGCATCTCATTGATAATTTGAGTCTTCTAAACAATCCATTGCTTCATGGTCTCCCTCTAATGAACTACTAGGTTGTTGGCCCTAATTTCCGAAAGTTATTCAGGGGTCTCTAGAAGTTCCGATTTCTCCCCATGGGGGATTAGCTTCATTTCTGTACTCCCACTATAATCGTTCCCTTGAAATATTCCACTGCGACCTTGTTTCCCCACAAAATAGATAGATTCTAGTTTAGCGGATTAACTAAATAAACATGATTTTCTCCATGTGCCTCACATTAAAAGTGGAGTATGAACCCCGTGAACCTGATTTACCATTGGTGTGCTTACTAACTTGCCGATCATATTCACCAACTGGGAGCAGATATCTGATCGAATTATAGACACACCATCAACTTCAAGTTTCCTTGGAACCTTTGTTGCCGCAAAACCTCTCGCCTAAGTCCCGATAGTCTCGACTCCCAGCCAACATGAGATTCAACAAAACTTCTATCACATTATAGCTTTTGGACAAGTACATGTCCATGTGTAGTAGAATCAAGTTGAATCATAGACTCGTTCGCCTCCCTATAAAATTATGCCCATTGATCTCCTTTGGTTGTATATGATGTGGGCAATCTTGTAGATGTCCCTTGTATCTTCCCAGGCTGGAGCCAAAGTTTCACCATCCTTCCGACAAACTCTAAGATCTTTCCTTTCAACCCTCACTCTCCTCAAAGAGAAAAACCTGTTTGGAACTTACTAGAAAGAGCTTCCCAAGTGGTGATGGACCCCTGCCGGCTCATTTTGAAGCCATTCTTTTGCCTCTCCAATCAATGAAAACGGGAACAAAGTGAGCTTAACATACTCATCAGAAATATTTGATGATGAAAATTTTACTTAGTTCCACAAATGTCATCAAATGCTTGTGGGGATCTCATGCGGTTTGCCCGATACCGACAAGTGTTTTGAACTAATCACACGGCTTCCTCCTTCAATTTAAAGTTTCTAGTGATGGCCGACTTTATGATCACTTTGGAAGCGTTCTCCAAGTTTGTACTAGTAAAGTTGGAAAATCGAATCCTCATCTAGGCTGTTGGTATGTTCTTTCTCATTGTTCTCTACCATTACTCTAATCGATTTAAATGTTCTTTCTATTTCTCGATCAAAGTGAACCAACAAACTCTGTCGCTAACTTCGAGTAACCGGCAACACTGAATAAATACCTGAAATATGCAACAATCAACAACTAATGTAAAATACAAAATAGTGAATAAAAATTTCAACCAAAACAATTAATCAATATTCAAGTCTCTGGCAATGACGCCAAAAACATGATTTCGCCCAAGCGCATACACAAGTGTACGTGGTCTTCAAGTAGTATAGACAAAGGAAGTATGATATCATACCCACGTGATTTGTCAGATTAATTATTTAGTTTGAATCTTTATTTCACTATCTGGGTCTCAAAACAAACTAAAGTTTTGAAGGAGTTTTAAGAGTACTTTCTACTTAAATCCTGAAAAAGAACTAAAATCGAATAAAAAAATTCATTTGCAAGAGAGTTGTGATTCAAATAATGATTAAGATTCAGGGCCTTGGCTCTACTTTTCAGGTTGAGTTCCTATGGTTTAAATAATTAGACTAAATCTTCCAAAGACTGTTAATTTAAAGTTGCGAATCCCTTTCTCAATCCATTTTCCCAAATAGTCAAGAACTATCTCACGAACCCTAACACCTATATCTCTATGGTTGCAGGAGAACCGTGAGACGACGGTTGATGATATTTGACCCACTAAGTAGGGTTACAAGGTATATCCCTATCCATAACAATGAAATCAATTCCTCAAAATCTTGACAAGGAATCGAAACCTACTCTATGCTTCTCTTAACCCTCATTCTTTCCCTATTTTGAGTTCAACCAATGAGCAAACATGTTATATTCAAAAGTGTTCAGACTAATGAATTAACATGAATTCAAGTAAGTATAAACCATCTTGAAAACTAAGATTTAAATGTCTAGCATAAATAAACTTTCAAACTACAATTTGCCAAGTTTTTGGCCAAAGTTCTAGATTAAGGGAGTTAGCCACCATGTTCAAGAGTAAACGACATAAATCATCACAAATAACAAAAAGTGAAGAGTAATGAAGAAAACTCCGCTACGCCCCGCCTTGGGGGTAGTGACTGGCGCCTGGTGCCCTAGTAGGACCTGGACTCTAACTAGTGAGCCGAAGCACTGCTCCGTGTCCGGCTAAATTTCTATTTCTGATTTCTCGAAACAAAGGGCTATATAACGGCCGTAAACACATCCTCGGCCGATCGTCTATAGCCACCGTGCCTCGTAATAACAGCTAACCAGAAACATATTCATAACAAGGAACCTATGCGGGCCGACAAGGCCACCATGTTGTCTAGTCATCTCGAAACTTAACATAGGAAATAATGGACAACTACGTGACCGCAAGGTCACCACTACTATCAAAACTATGGCCCCTCACACGGCCAACATAATCTCTACAAAGCTAAACAATCAGACACAACGCACGGCCTCGCACGATCGTGGGCTCAACCGACCACAAGGAGAAAAATATATACAATCGCAAGCCTCTATGAGTAATGATTGGAAATGATCGACAAAGGGACCCACCTACCCATATCACATAACAAAAGAAAAGAGTTACACTTTCAATATCGTGCCTGCATGACAAAGAGCCGATGACTCTATAGCTACCTGGAATCACGAGGATCGCCTCCTCTATGAGTACCTGCAGTAAGTAATGCAACATTTAATGGGCGCGCACTGGCTGCACGAGTATGCAACTTAATACAACTGAATATAACCGAATATACCGAATATAGATAACATAACTAGCAATTTCGTATAGCAGGAGATAAATCAACCTAAGAATCGGAGTATATAAGCTGATCAAAACTCTTTCAGACCGGAGCAGGGGCGTGCGTACCAGACGCCGGTGACCTGCTGTCTATTAACTAATATATAAATACATAAATACATATATATAGCAAGCAAGAGCCAATACTAACTCATGTCGGATGGGCGCCAAGTAAGAAAAAACAATCTATATACCCCTACCCTTGGCCAAAAACCAAACCCAAAATAAGTGACTCCACTCATCTACTAACTACGAGCACCTCGCGCCGGCCTCCGGCTCGGCCATGTCCTCCGATATAAATAACCGTGTCTCGAGTCCGGAGGACTCTTATATTGTATCTGTATCCGAAATCAGACCGTACTCGCCCCCTCGGGCGCTAGTCGTACAACAAATGGCTGTGAGCACCGCGCATGAATTGCATCGCTCCCCGGCGCTAGTCGCACAACAGGGCGTTCTGTATAATAATGCCGACTCACCCGATATGGGGAAAGCCATCCCATCTTCGTCCAAACTGGGACGGCATGCCACTGAGTGACGTAACCTACCCGCCTCAATGGGTGACACGATTACCAACCTGTGGCGGCGGTGACGCTCAAAAGGGTGCCTCACTACACAACCAAGTCTCAATAAACAATAGGCACATAAATAGCAAGCATGTTTAATCAAAAGTACTATCTAAAATCTGATTTCTTATTCTCGATCTTCGTATTACACCGATTCTGGCACGCTTTTATGCTGAATCTCGTGATCTTTATCTAACCGCATGGCTAATCTGTAGCCAAGATACTATCTGTCCGTATGGCTATACTGCAGCCAAGATATCATCTCGCTCCGAATGGCTAATCTCGTAGCCAGATACACCGTTCATTCGATTTTACTTACTAACTTGTATTCTGACTATTAGTATCATATTATCCTAAACATGCTTGGCAATCACATAATCGCTATACCGAGTCCGAATGCTAATCTCGCCATTTGGCGCATGCTTTACTATCTTCGGATCGAGTACGATATAATAACGCAAACCAGACTCATCAACTTGCTCAATATTACATATTCAACTCGGGAGTTCTATTATGGAATCTACTATGATATACAAGGCTAAAACTACTAACTTGCCGAAGAAACCGGCTTTACATACCTTAACCTCGAGTTATCCGACTCATCTGACGGCTCGGCCGCATCTAGCTATTTCTCCCAACTGCATTCACATACACGTCAATTAGTACTAAATACATCACCATTCTGAAAGACAACGCTACTTTCTATATATTTATAGCCTAAACTTAGGCTTATCGAAAGACGGTCAAAAACTTGCTATTTTTCGAAGGTCTTAAGGGAGAAGTATTCACTTTAAGGCTAGGAGCACATTGGCATAATTTGGAGCAATTCCACTTACCTTAGCCCGGTAGCACGATGATTTGTCGGCCGACTTCGCGAAACTAAATCCGTAGGAATGCTCCCCGCTAAATACCTTGTATCTCGAGGTTAATGGATTGGACTACGTTGACGTAATCGAACGTATATTTTATTTTCCCCTTCGCTTCTCTCGTTTTCTCATGAGCTTCTGGAAATTATAATGAATATACTGAATTAAAACCGAAGTGGGGGCATATATATAATTGTCACTATAAATCGCATTCAGGGAATGCGATTGTGTCGCATTCTTTGGAATGCGATGCAAGTCAAGCATTCTTGGAATGCGCATTTATAAGTCACATTTTGCCTTACGACCGACGGCGTCACATCTTTCCCGAGCTTTATCTAGCATGTATGGCATTCTAAAACTCTTAACCAACATGAGAATAGGCCAACATCTAAGTGTCGTGGGATCTTACGGTGTAACATTCTCCCCTCCTTATGAACATTCATCCCCGAATGATAAACTCATTGCCTAGAGGACTTCTCAACTTATTCAATCTTATTTCTAGGAAAATTTCGGCAGTGAGTTTCTGTAATATGGACTATCCCAAAACCTGGAATGCAGAAAAGTCCAATACAGGTACTCCACCCAATACTATAGGATTCATGATAGCTAAACATCAATCTTTTCATTTATACATATACAACTATAAGGTGAAATCGCATAAGTAACAATACTAACATACCTGTCGCCCGACTAGGCTTGGAACAAGTGAGGATATCTCGATTTTCATGTCTTCCTCCGCCTCCCCACGTCATCTCCTATTGGTTCCTGTTACGCCACAGCACTTTGACAAACGCAATATCTTTTGCCTCAATCGCGTAATCTGCCCTGCCTAGGATAGCTTTGGAACTCTTCATAGGCGCCTCTTCTATAACCCGGGATATCCTGGATCGGGACTCGCTTCGGGATGTGTCTCCTATGCATTTCTCAAAGATGGATACATGAAAGACCGGATGAATGGATTCCAACTTCCGGAGGCAAGTTCAACTCATATGCCACTTGGCCTATTCTTGACGAATCTGGACAAGGCCCAACAAATCTTGGACTCAGCTTACCTTTCTTCAAATCTCATCACTCCCTTTCATCGGAGACACTTAAATACCCAAATAAGCTCACATCAAATTCCAGGTTTCTCGCGCCACACATCCGCATATGATTTCTGGCGGCTCAGGCGCCAGTAAGTACTCCCCGATAAGCTTCACTCTCTCCTCCGACTGCTGAATAATGTCTGGCCCAATCAACCTGATTCTCCTACTTCAAACCACAGCCAAACCGGCGATCTCGGCTTGCCCGTATAATGCCTCGGAAGGCACCATTCGGGATAGCTGAATGATAGCGGCTGCTATAAGAAAACCCTAATGAAGAGTGTCAACCCAGCTGGTCACTGTACCTACCACACACGCGCAGCATGGCCCGAGTGTCTGAATGGTGCGTTCAGCCTGTCCATTCGTTTGAGGGTGAATGCTGTGCTCAAATTAATCATGTACCTGCACTTGAAACGACTACCAAAATCTAGCCAAATCAGGCTCCTCTTGCCTGAAATAATGGATACTGGCACACCATGTAATCTAACTATTTGATATAACTTGGCATAATCCTCGGCCGAGAAAGTAGATTTCACTGCGTAAAATGAGCTAATTTTGTCGCTGTCAACTATCAGCCAAATGGAATCGTGTCTATGTCTGGTACGGGGTAATCCTGCTATAAAATCCATGTTCACTGCTTCCCATTTCAGAGAGGCACAGCTATGTCCTGAGTTAACCTGCCTGGTTTCGGGTGTCCAAGCATTCGCTCCTAGGACACTGGGCTACAATTCGGCAATTTCTCTTTACATACCGTCGGCCACCGAGTAGTTTCTGATATCATGGTACATTTTCATCGCGCCGGGTGGAGAGAATAGCGGGCGTAATGTACCTCACACAATCTGCTAGCGAAGCCCTCTGAAATATCTGGAACACAGAGTATGGGCCTTTACATCGCAGCACTTCATCCTTAATTATCTGAAAATCGCGTTTACCTTGCCGACTGTGTCGATTCTTATACTACCGCTTCTTTACTCTTCAACTAATCATGACATCAAGTGGTGTTCTGAATTACCGCTCGTTGTCCTCTATTTCTGCTACCCGAACGACTAGGCTGGCTAATTGGTGTATTTCTCTGATAATTCTCGTTGTTCAAGCAAGTACACCAAAACTCCTAATAGATTGCGCCTAAGGGCGTTTGCTACTTCATTGTCTCTTCTTGATTGATACAACATATTCATATTTAAAGAACTTGGCACATAATTGGCGGTCATACGGACTTAATAAGTGCCGGAGAAACCGACAGGTAATCTATCGGCATAGATAGAGCTTATCTGGCCTCTCGGCCGCATGATGGCTACTTGTTGTTGGGATAACCTAAACGAATATCCGCGCACCTTGTGCCTTTATCTCGATCAAAGGATCCTAATAATGATCACGATCTCTAATAACCGCTGCATAACCTTGAGTAACTGAATAGCTGGGTTGAATGACCCGATGTTGCAGTCTAGCAATGCCCTAAATGTCCTACTCGAGCATCTCGGAATTATGCATAAACGCGGAGTTGTGGAATCTAACCGCTTTGTTATTCTACTTCTGGAACAACCGTAGGGCTGGGCCTAATCGGACTTACTCGTGCGATCAACTGGATCTTCACGGGGAGTCTACTGATCTCCTTGTCTTAGTAAAACACCGTGCTAGCAGAGTTCACCACTTCTTACGCCTTGAGCGTATCCACGGATTTATACTACTGCTCGGGAAATTCTCGTCTTAAGAGTCATTCTGTAAAGACCGGCCTTCGCTAGGGCTCTGTAGCTGAATATCTTATGAGAACCAACTGAAGTACTAGTCTGTTACTGACTACTGATGTGGCCCTTCTTGGGGTACCCAAATGAGTTTGTCTCGACTCTGGGACGGCCGGGTCAATTTGCGGGTATTCCACGTAATAATTGCTAGGTTGACTAAGTCACACTCACCTACAAGGCTGGGAAAATATTGCGATTTTAATCACTTCTAACATACTGGAAAAATTCTAATATTGCTAACCTCTGGAGTATGCTTAGCCGGTCGTTATTTTGCCCTGGAACATGCACACATATCGGCTTGTGATGCTTCCCGCTAATACAAAATCAGTCACTGGTCGTTAGACCATCTAATCAAGGCCCTTTATCATCTAACCACCTGATTCAGGCTACTAACTCTTGTAAGCTTCTGAAGCCTAGATCTGGCAGCAACAAACATAAGTCCGTTGACTCAATAAACTCGAACTCTGGAAAGTTTATGGCTTTATACGTGAATCACACTTTTAACCTGCCCCTCTCTTCCCTTTTTTTTGCGAGGGTCCCGCAATGCAGTAACTGCATATACTTCCTAGCAGCCTAACCGAATCTGCATGATCGTAACCCTATTGGCAGCTGCTCACAGCATATCTGTTATCTGTACATATATATATCAACAACTACGACATACCGACGTAGTGATACGTAATCTCTCGATATGCTTTACCGAATTTCATACCGTACATGATATACCGCTTCACGGTCTAATGATATCTCCTATCCTCTCTATCATTTCATTGACTTCCATCCCATTCTAGAAGTAACAAACATATACACTTTGGTTATGGTCTCGTTGTTTGAAATTTCGCCACTCTTACAAAATGGGGTCAATATCCGAACCTTGTGGCCTTACTTGGAATTATATTGAGAGCCCACGACCGGCTCGGGGCCTTATTCTAAAGGCCATAAGCCTAGATTAGAGTCTCTGTGTTGGTAGTTTCTTAACTTCTCCTGTAGGCGGACATGGCCGCAAAAGATTTCGAACCGCAATCTTACCGTCTCTTAACCGTCGCCCGAGGCTTAGTCCTTAACACACGATATTCTATCAATTTGGGGTGATTCTAATTTCCCCACAAAATCAGTATTCCCCGCTTCCTTATCTTACTTAAGCTGGAACTCGTCTAAGGTACCTGCCTTTCA
Source organism: Datura stramonium (assembly GCA_018107945.1). NCBI lineage: Eukaryota > Viridiplantae > Streptophyta > Magnoliopsida > Solanales > Solanaceae > Datura > Datura stramonium. The sequence continues at coordinate 21,084 of JACEIK010005386.1, read as the reverse complement.
TTGTTAACAACATTACCGGTCAAGTCTCACTATACCTCTTCTCGACTAAAAAATGACTATCCGATTCGCAAGACCTCCTATCTTTCGGTATCACAAACAAAACCATAACTATTATCTTGCAGTATGTCTTGCTCTTGTTAGTGTATTATGGCGGACTTGGCCTTTTCCGACTCGAACTTGACTATTACTAGGCGTTCACACCGATGTGTCTTTTACACTCGCTTCGAGTAAGCTAGCAGCCTTACTTGCTCTTCTAGCTTATTACCATGAGGGTCCGTACAACTTATGTAATCATAGGGGCTCTTTACGCTTCTAATACTTACCGGAATCAATCAATCCGTCTTCACTTATTACTTGATTTGGCAACCTCACCTCAATTCTTATGCCCCTTTATCAGACCGAATCAAATTAAGAGGTGTGGAATGCCTTTTCTTATTGCAACAAAACAAAACATGGAACCGTAATTCATCTGTGATGAAAGGGAACTGTATTTTTCAAGTTACGATCTGCAATCTGCTATTGCCTATATCTTGTCAGAAAGTATTTTATATGTCCAATAATACTAACAAGGCGTAAGCTTGTAATTACCTAATTTGGTAGATTGTGAATACACTGGAATGGTACCAAGTAAAGGTCACATTGGGAGTGCCACTGATACTCTCCTTCTCGCTGTAGTTACCTTTAACTGGCTGGTGTCCTCTCCCCGCTACTATATCCAATCTTCTGCCTGTGATAGGGTGTTGCTGATCTGTCTTTGTATCTGTAACCAAAGAATATGGTAAGTTTTTTAGGACTCAACCCTATACTGCACGTCTATAATGACCGAATGAGAAGAAAGAGTAACCATCCAATCATGCTCGCAGCCTCCTCCTATAGTATGTGGTGCAATAAATACATCCATAGACAAGACTCTACGAAAAGGCTCTGCAGACTCCCTAGGACACGACCGCCCGATACCAGCTTGTCAAGCCCCGCCTTGGGGGTAAGACTGCACTGTGCCCTAGTAGGACTCGGGATCAAGCACCGGTGAGCCTAAGCACGTCTCGGTGCCTCGGCTAGCTCCATTTCTGATTTCTAGAAACAAAGGGCTATATAACGGCTGTAAACACATCCTCTGGACGACTAGGCCTATAGCCGCCTGTGCCTGTAATAACAGCTAACTTTAAACATACTCAGTACAGTGAACCTATGTGGCCGACAAGGTCACCATGCCGTCTAGTCATCTAAAACTTAACATAGGAAATACTGAATAACTACGTGACCGGCAAGGTCACCACTACTATCAAACAATCGCCTCACAATGCCAACATAATCAATAAAGCTAAACAACTGCACACAACGTAATGGCCTCGGGCTACTCATCGTCAACTGACTGCATGTGAGAGAAATATATACAATCTCGTAAGCCTCTATGAGACATTGAAATGATCGGGACTGTGGCCCCGACCTACCCATATACGATAAATAAAAGAAAAAGAGCTACACTCTGAATATCAGGCCTGGATGACAGGAGCTAATGACTTAGCCGGCGGGGGAATTATGAGGTGGACGTCGTTTGCGAGTACTGCAAAGTAATGCAAAGACTATCGGGCACTTCGTACTGGGCTGTACGAGTATGCAAAGCAATCAATACAACAATTAACTGAATACAGATAACATAACTAGCAATTCTGTATAGCAGAGATAAGGACACCTGAAGAACTGATATAAGCTGGATCAAACCTTTCTGTACTGATAGGGCAGAAGTGTACCTATAGATGCGGTGACTGCCTATTAACAAGTATATAGCACATAAATACATATATAGCAAGCAAGAGCCAATACCAACCCCATAAGCGGATGGCGCCAAGCAAGAAAAACAATCTATATACCTTTACCCGTCAAAACCAGCCAAAAATAAGTCACTCCACTGGCCTAATAACTACGAGCACCTCGCCGCCCGGGTCTACTGCTCGGCCATAGCCTCCGATATAAATAACCGTGTCCGAGTCCTGGAGGGACTCCTATACCGTATCCGTATCTGAAACTGTATCTCGTACCTACTCCCCGGTGCTAGTCGCACAACAGGGCTTTCTATATAATCATGCATGAATCTATACCTGCTCCCTGGGTGCTAGTCACACAACAGAAGCCAGACAATAATGCCGACCAACCCGATATGGGGAAAGCTTCATCCCCCTGACATTCTCCGCCCAAACCTGGGATGGTATGCCACTCCTTGAGTGACGTAAACCTACCCGCTCAATGGGCGACACGATTAACAATCCAGGGGCAGAGTGAGGACGCTCAAAAGGGTGCCCTCAATGACACAACCAAGCCTCAACAAACATTAGGCACATAAATAGCAAGCATGTTTAATCAAAGTACTATCTCGAAATCTCGATTTCTTATTCTCGATCTCTTCTTGTATTACACTGATTCTTATACCGCTTTTATGCCGAATCTGTGATCTTTTCAACTGCATGGCTAACGTAGCCAAGATACTATCTGTCTGTATGGCTAATCTGTAGCAAGATATCATCTGTTCGAATGGCTAACTGTGAGCCGTGGATACTGGTCTGCTTCATCTCGATTTACTTACTAACTTGTATTTTGACACTGTGATCATATTATCCTAAAACATGCTTGCTAATCACATACTGGCTATACTGAGTCTGGAATTCTAACTCTCGCCATTTTGGCGCATGCTTTACTATCTTTCAAATGAGTACGATATAATAACACAAACTACTGTACCAACTTGCTCAATATTCAATACTCAACCTGAGTTCTATTATGGAGTCTACTACATACAAGGCTAAAACTACTAACTTGCCGAAGAAATTGTCTTTACATACCTTAACTCGGTTATCCGAATTATCGGACTAAGCTCGGCCTGTACTCAGCTATTTCTCCCAACTGCATTCACATACACGCCAATTAGTACTAAAATACATCACCATTCAAAGACAACGCTACTTTCGATATATTTCATAGCCTAAACTTAGGCTTATCGAAAAGACGGTCAAAACTTGCTCTTTCTCGAAGGTCCAGAAGGTTGAAGTATTCACTTTAAGGCTAGGAGTACATTGGCACTAATTTGGAGCAATTCCACTTACCTTAGCTGGTAACCAACATGCGAATAGGCCATCTATGTTTGGGATCTTACGGGTGTATCAAAACCTAAGAAGAAAATGGAATTTATCCCTTGTTCGGTCCTCACAAAACAATGTAACAATCGTTTCTATTTAGATGCCCTAGTGATTTATTTAGGTAATCATAGGAAAAATTTCATTTTTTCCTCAAGTAACTTAGCTTTGGACTTAGAAAAATAAATTTGACAGGACCGGGCGCCACTACACCTATCTCGCCATACTTGGCTTGAATTTCTTTCTCCGCTTGGCTTCTAACAAGTGCCACTTCGCCAATCTCGCTACCAAGGTGTTAGTCAAAATTCTACAGTTCAGGCATGGTGCACCACTTCTCTCAATTCAATGGGAGTGTTAGAAAATTTTTCAAGTTTGGTTTCTCTCTGGCGTGCCACTTCCTCAATTCACCAAGGTGTTGATCAAAATTCTAAAGACCAAGGCTCGGCACACCACTTGCCAGCCATAAATCAACTTAAGTCACTTCTCTGATGTTTGGTGGCTATGCACCGCTTCTCCCAGTTCACCAGGCCAAGTTTTACTCGAATTCTTCTTTCTTCACACCTAGCACTCTTTTTTGAGTATTTTTCCATGTGTTACCTCAAGCAAAATCATCTAGAAACATCTATTATATCTTTCCGCAAATACTTTAATGAAACTTTGCATTTTATAAGGATAATATTCTCAAAACATGATAAAAGATAGGTCAAATATGACGTAAAGACGTAAGAATACGCCCAACATCACATAGACTTCTAGAGTCTCCTGTAAGTCATAACCGGGATGGTCAAATATAAAACCCTAGCATGTGTGTACAAAGAGTGCAGATGTGTGATCAGTTTTGGAGATAGAGGAGACTCATGGATGGTGTGGCTTACAGCCTATACTTCAAGATGAACATGTGTGACGACCAAAGCTAGGACCCCAGATCGAAACACGGAACCTATAACTACGAATGGCTCCAAGTTGACCCATGACATGAACATAGAAATCAGAGAGCTATATTAACGAGAAATTGATAACTTAAACATGAATAAGCGGAAGTCTCGATTGACATAAAACGTATATCGTTGATCTATCATACGTTAAATCCCGAAGCGAACATAATAGTATATGTCTGAAAAGCGTTTCCACATTGATGAGATACTGGGACAAGCCCCTAGCCTATCTCCAAGTCTCAAATAAAATCGACATGATCGATATAACTAAATGAATGTCCCCAGGAGATGAGAACTAACTGAACAGGCTAATCTGTTGCTAGAAGCGAACTATTGGCGAGACTACGTTGATCACTCTGACCTATATCATGAAATGATATAGTATAGATTATGCGACGCACTTTGAATGTACCGAGTAGGTAAGGTGGGCAAAAACATATTTAGTAAAGGTTACCTGAAATCATGCATATAAAATATAAATAATTAGATCATGAGAGTAGGGACCGGCGTTAAAACCTATATCCGAGACATACATAGTCATAAGTCGGTTATCATAATTGAACATAGTGACCCAAGATTTGGAAATAGAAATCATATGACTTATCATAGCCGAAATCATAAGTAAAGCTCATGAAGTTGACTATTGGGTCAAATCTACTGTAAAACATATAATATCATAAGTCATGAACATGAGTAACTGAAATCATGAGGAACAATGGGAGACTCGTCAATTAACCAACATACTATCAGGATAGAGATTACGTGATGTCCCAACTATCACACTCAAGTGGGAAGAGCCGTCCGAAATCTTGCTAGGGCTAGAGATTACGTGATGTCCCAACTATCACACTCAAGTGGGAAGAGGCCCTTGGGAAGGGGAAAATTCTGAGAGTCCCAAATAAAAATTTTCTTACGTTGGCACATAGTTTGTAAGACCGGGAAATCTTGGAACCCCAAGTCTACTCGGTGCTAAACACTACCCCCAAAAATATGCATAGTGCTTACATTATTTCTCAATGAAGTTGAAATTATAATTTATATATAGCTTGAAATCTGAACATTTAGCCTCGACTCCAAAATATATCATAAGCAACATTGGGAGTCTTGACTCAAATCATATGATAAGTTGATCTTATTAACCTTGGCTAAATTATGAAAACATACTTAACTTATTGTGGGTTTTCCTTAATCATAAAATCATGCATACTTGAAATTGACTTACAAGTAAAAATCATGGATTCATACATGGAAAATTTATAAGCATTCATTCATACTAGATATCTCATCATACTTGAAATTATGAATCATAAGCTTGACTTATCATAAAACTTGTATAATAAGGCATAATTTCTAATAACTTGAAATCATGAATTTATAATAAAATTGTGTATAAAATTTTCTCATTAGACTTAAAACATACTTTATAACATAAGGGATTAGACTCATAAACATATCATAGAGAATTTCATTAAATAGTTAAAACCCTATAAATCCTACACTTGAATCTAAACTTGAATTCATGAACTTGAGGAGAAATTCTGAACATGAGGGTGGGAAGTAAACCTCATTGATAGCCCTACATACTTGGGTAAACTGATCCTCAAGCTAGTCTTGAAAGCCCAAGATAACTGGAGGAGAATTGGAGAGAATTCCCAGTCTGATCTTGAAGAGGGTTCTCAATAATTTGCATGCACGGGAGCCTAATGGCTTAGAGTATGCTAAACCCTCTTAAAACACTCCTTTTAGGTCTTAAAACAATATCATTAGTGTTAGGTGCTTAGGAATTTAGAAAATAACTTTTAATGATTTTCCTGTAGGCCAACTCACTTCAGTCATACGACCCGCACCACGAGTCGTACAATCAACCTACAACCCGTGATTCCTTCCGTAGCTAGCACCCAATTTCTATAACTCCTCGATTATTTCCACAACTCGTGAGTTCCTTACTACAAACCGTATAATCACATATAGGACTAGTACCTGATAACCTAAACGCATACTACCACTGTGACAATGAGTCGTACCATCAAACCACGACTCATGGTGTGAACTCGTGGTTTAGGGAAAGATGACTCCTAACCGAACCACAGCTTCTTCCTACGACCCGTACCTCCTGTCCTCGGCTCATACCATCGGTCATATTAAGAGAGAATTTCCAGACTCCTCTACTAAACATGTTTAACTTCTCTAATTAGCCCTAGAGTTTTGGGGTTTTGCATTATCTCCCTTGGGAACATTCATCCTCGAATGTAGACTAAGCATATTGAAAGGCGAGAAGGAACCGCAATCCCAAAACTAATCATTCAAGCTGAAAACTAACGGAGTGGATGACTCCAAGCTGAAATACATGACTGAACTGAATTCATGAAACATATATACATACAATGACATGAAAGGAACTTAGAGACATGAACTTGATAGGAAACCGAATAGATTTCTAATGGGAAACTCCGATACCTCATATACCGCAACTGAAATGAAGGGAAAATATGGCATTCAGCCTTCATATCTTCTTCGACTTCCCACGTAGCTCCTCAACAAGCTGATTTTCACAAATTCTCTACTGAAGCTACTTGTTCTCAACTGCAAACTGATGATCAAGGATCTCAACCAAACCTTCCATAAGTAAGGGGTTGCCATCTCTTACAATTTATTCCTCTCCACCGAATAACTTATTTCTGTCACCAATGCACTTCTTCAATAGGATATACATGGAAACTAGGTGTGCCAAAGCCAACTCCACCGGTAGCCTCAACTCATATGCCACTTTCTGACTCGTCCCAGAGTCCTAGGGACCATCAGCATTTGGGACTAAGTTTCCTTTCTCTCCAAACCTCAATACCTCTTCATGGGAGCATAATCTTCAAAAACACCTGATCATCAACCCCAAACTCAAGCTCTCTCTATCTAACATCCGCATATGATTTTGATGACTTTGAGTTGTCTTCACTCTTCCTAATAAGATGAACTTTCTACATGGCCTCATGAGCTGAATATGTCTCTTAATGTAGCCTCACCTATTTCAAGCATCCAATAGGTGATTCATACCCCAGCTATAAAAAGCCTAAAATGGAGCTATCTAGATGCTGAGTGGCAACCGTTATTGTAAGCAAACTCGATGAGAGAAAGCATCATCCTTCAACTACCCTTGAAATTGATCATACACGCTTTCAATATATCCTCCAAGAGTATAAATAGTCTCTAAGCCGCCGACTCATCTATCTCGTGGGTGAAAACTGTACTAAGCTTCGCATGAATACCAAGTCCTTTATGAAACGATCTCCAAAATTATTGAGAGGTGAACCAGTATCCCTATCTCGAGATGATGGAAAAGGAACCCATGCACCGAATCCAACTCTCAAATGTACAATCAAGCATAATCCTCAGCCAAATCGATAGTTTTGACTAGCAAGAAATGTGTTGCTTTGGTCACCCTGTCACAATCACCCATATGGAGTCATATTATTGGTGTGTACGAGGCAAACCTCGTAATGAAGTCCATATTGATCTCTCCCACTTCCAAGGGAATACTAGCATCTGCAGCATACCTCTAGGCCCCTAATGCTCAACTTTACTTGTTGACAATTCAGACACTTATCTACAAACTCCGCTATGTCCTTCATGCATTCCAATTAATGACCTCCCATAGATAACGACATCTTGTGTCACCTGGATGGATAGAATTTCGAGAGCCATGAGCCTCAGCCAACGTCCGCGCTCTCAAGTCGTCCACAACTGGCACATACAATCAGCCCCGATATATGTCACGACTCCGAGCCAATTCTGCATCGAGACATGGGATCAAAATCACGGATGCCGGCTTCAAGTCGATCTGTAGCAATGAATATAGTAATCAAGATCATATATTAAAGAGAAAACTGATAACTTAAGCATGAATAAGTTAAATTATGAATAATATAATGTGTATCAAATGACAATGTCACAATGCTAAATCTCAAGCCGAACATACTAGTCGCAGCCCGAAAAGCCTGAGCTAACTGATGAGATGTTGGGACAAGCCCTCAAGGCCATTCCAAGTCTAAAACAAACTCCAACAAAAACTAAAATGATAGACGCCTAATGACAATGAGGACTCACCCAAGGCAATGTTGAACTGAGCTTCATAAGGGAAAGCGAGATATTGGTTAATCGGGATCGATCACTTGAACTTATCATGAAATGATATAGCATAAAGTATGTGATAAGTACTTTGAATGTCAATAAAGGTAATTAAATATTAGTAAATGTTAGATGAAATCATATATAAATATAAATCATTGGTAAGGACTCCATGTCAAAATGAATCTCGAAAGATATACATGGTTATGTTACTATCATAACTAAACATAGTGACGCAAGATTTAGATTTGTTAAATACAACTATATGACTTGTCATAGCTGAACTTAGGCAAACGTCATAAACTGATCATTAGGACAATTCTATTATAAAACATAATATCATAAGTCATGAATATGACAATCAAATCATGAGGAACAATGGGACTCGAAGTATAGAACTGGGAGACCACCATGATAGAGCTTATGTGATGCCCTAATTATCACACTCAAGTGAGCAGAGTCATCCAAAACCTTGTCAGGGCTAAGGACAATACCATGATATCGGTTATCAACGTGAGGCCCCTTGGGAGTAGGGAAAACTCTCTTGATAGATCCAAATATAAATTACCTAATCTGGCGCATAGTTCTGAGACCAGGGACATTGGACACCAAGCCTACTCAGAACCAGACACTCCTCCCAAAAAAACATACATAATGCTCCCATCATTTTCAATGAAGCTGAAATCATAACTATATGCATAGTCTGAAATCTGCACATTGGGAGTCTTGACCTAAAAAACATGTGATAAGTTGATCTTATTAGCCTTGGTTAAATCATGAAACTATATGAATTTGTGTGGGTCAAATCATAAATCATGCATACTAAAATAGACTTCATAAGTCAAAATCATAGATTCATACATGGAAAATTTATAAATATTCGTTCATGCTAGCTCACATCAATACTTGAAACTATGAATCATAAGCTCGACTTTTCATAAAATTATAATAAGACATAATTTCAATAACTTGAAATTATGAATTTATAATAAAAGTGTGTATAAAATCTGCCCATTAGACTTAAAACATGAGTGGATTAGACCCATAAACATACTTCCAGAGAATTTCAAAATTTGTTAAAACCTTATAAATCCATATACTTGAATTATAACTTGAATTCATGAACTTGAGGAAAATTTGAGCAGAGAGGAAAGCCCTACATGCCTGGGTAAACTGATTCTCAAACTATCCTTGAAAACCCAAGAAAATTAGGAAGAAAGTGAGAGAATTCTAACTTGATCTTGAAGATGGTTCTCACAACTTGCTTGCATGGGAGCCTAATGGCTTAGAGTAAGCTAAACCCTCTTAAAGCACTCTTTTCCGAGCTTAAAATGATGTAGTTTTGGAATTAGGAGCTTAAATCATGAAAATACCCTCAATGATTCATTTGGAAAATGGACACTGCTAATTACACCGATCCATCCAACAAGTCAATAGTATACTATACTCGTTGGATCATCCATTGCTCCCCATTTTTTGGTACTTACCGATCCCTCACCAATGATTGATAGGACAAGTCGTTAGCCAGTCGTTGCACCTGCTCATTGTATCTGAGGCACTTTCGAAAATCTACTGAGGTTCTAACCAACGACCACTCAAGATTGGTCATCGTGACAAAACAACGACCTGCTACTTCCATCTCAAGTGTTTCAGGAAATTCTATTACTCTTTCCGATTCTCTAACCGACAACTAGACAAGACGAGTTACTTGAACCAACAGCTCATCATATACTGCCTTCACGCACTTGGATTAGGAAATTTTGTGGGAACCCATTCAATGGCCACTAAGATGACCTATTGATCTTCTAACTAGTCATTTATAGGTCCTTGGTTAATTGGAGAAATTTCAACTGGAGACTTACCACGAGGGAAACGCTCTCTATGGAAAATCTACTAAGAGAATCCGCCATTACATTGGCTTTGCTCGGAAGATAAAGGACACTCTCCTTGATAAGTTCTCTCCACCTCCTTTGTCGCAAATTTAGGTCCTTCCAAGTAAACATGTATGGATCTTATGGTTCATGAATATATCCACGTGCACCCTACAATAGTGCCTCCAAATCTTTAATGCAATCACCATCGCTGCCATCTCTAGGTCATGCATCGGATAATTCTTCTCATGAGACTTAAGATGTCTAGAGGCATACCTAATGACCTTACCATGCTACATCATTACACAATCAATACCAACCCTAGAGGCATCACAATACACAACGAAATCATCTACACCCTCTGGTAGGGTCAATATAGGGGTTGAAGTGAGCCGAGTCTTCAACTCCTGGAAAATATTTTATCACAAGCATTTGACCACCGAAATTTTGACCTTCTTCTCGGTCAATCTTAGTCAAAGGTGTTGCAATGGATGAAAATCAACAAAACCTCCTGTAATAGCTACCTAAACCCAGGAAACTCCTTGGATATCTGAAGGACTAACTGGTGGGGCCACCCTTCACCACTCTATCTTTTGAGAGTCTATCTCGCACACCTCTCTAGACACCACATGGCCTAAAACCGCTACCGAGTTCAACCAAAACTCACACTTGCTAAATTTAGCAAATAGTTGGCAATCCTTAAGAGTCTGCAACACAATACTCAAATGAGCAACATGCTCCTCCTCGCTCTGAGAGTATGTGAGTATATCATCTATGAAGACAATCACGAACATATCTAAATACTATTTGAATACCTTGTTTATCAATGCTATAGCAAAGTTGCAGAGCATTCGCTATTCTAAAAGATGTAACTAAGAACTCATAGTGACCATACTGAGTCCTAAAGGCTTTCAGAATGTCACTCTCTCTAACTCTGAGCTGATGATAGCAGGATTCAGAGTTCTATCTTTGAGAAGCACCAAGACTCCTCGGTTGGTCAAACAAGCCATCAATCCCGGGAGGGATACTGTTCAACTACTGATAATTAATGCACAATATAAGGGAACAATCCTCCTTCCGAACAAATAGAACTGGAGCACCCCAAGGGGATTTACTAGGCCTAATGAAATCCTTATCCAAAGAGATCTTTCAACTCCTTAGCTGTAATGAGTCATTTTATAAGGAGGAATGAATATATATTGCGTATTGTAATACCTCAGAAGTCCTCAGATCAAACATGGCTGAAGTGGAGAAAGTAGGAAAACATACTGTACCAAGTCACAGGACGAACTGCCGTGTCACTTGAGGGATCATCTCGTGACTCATGAAATGGGTGTCATACCGAAGGAAAGTCATTGTTAGAGGATCACGATGGGTGGTGTAATGAGTCATTGGTACTCCCACAAGTCATGGTTCCGACCCACTGGTTGGGCAAGGTGGAAATAATGTTGAAATCCCCGTGGATCGTGACAAATGAAGGGACGAGTCATGGTGTAACTTCACAACTCATTGAGTGAGACATGGTCGTGATGACAAGAAAAAAGGAGTATGGAATTCCACTTATAGAAATATAGGTCAAGGGACGACCCATTAGCCACCTCATGATTCGTCCAGTCCCTCGTTGAGACTAGCAAAGGTCACTTCTTCTCGCATAATTAATAAAGGATATTTTGTAATTCCTAAGTTCCTAGGACCTAAACTACACCATTTTAAGCTCTAAAGGAGGTGTTTTAAAGGGTTTAACCTATTCTAAATCATTCACCTCCCATGCATGCAAGATTAGGAATTTCATTGAAGATCAAGCTTAGAATTCTTCAAGTTATCCTCCAAATTTTGGCCAAAGACTAACATAGATCTGGCTTACCTAGGTATGTAATGCTATGAATGAGAGTTTCTTTCACCTCATGCTTAAAATTCTCCTCAATTCCATGAATTCAAGCTCTAAATCAAGTTCATGATCTTATGGGGTTTTAACCCAATTTTATTAATTCTCTATTATTTACTTATTAGCCAATTCCCTTCCTATTTCAAAGTATGCTTTAAGATTCCTGGGTAGATTTTTATACATATTTTGATCATAAATTCATGATTTCAAGTTTATAAAATTATGCCCAATTATGCAAGCTCAATGAAAAGTCAAGTTTATGGTTTATGATTTCAAGAATGATGAGATATCTAGCATGATTGAATGTTTACAAATTATTCATGTATGAATTTATAATTTTGACTCATGTAGTTTAATTTTATATGCATGATTTTGAGATTTGGGTAAGATCACACATGTTAAGTATAGCCATGTTTCTGGCCAGTTTTATAATATTCACTTACCTATATGGTTTGGAGTGATACTCCTATTTTAAGCTTACGATATGCATTAAGTCAGACTACCCGTAATCATATTTCAAATAATTAATTATATTATCAACTTCATTGAAAAATGATGGTTTCAACTTCGTTGAAAAGAATGGAGAGCACCTGTATGTTTTTTAGAGTAGCAACTGTCTAGTACTGAGTAGGCTAGGGTTCATGTAAACCCTCGGCACGTAACTACACGCCAACGTAGGTTTATATGTTTACATTGGGACCTCCCTTGTGATCTTCCCCCTTCCCCAAAGGGCCTTCAGCTTGATATCGATACCATGGTAACGCTCTTAGCCCTGGCAAGGCTTTGACGGCTCTGCCCACTTGAGTGTAATAGTTGGGGATCACGTAAGCTCTACGTGATGGTGTCTCGTTATGATAAGTCTCCCACACTCCTCGTGATTTCAAGCTATGCGTGTTTATGGATTATGATATTATGTTTTTCACAGGTTTGACCCAATGATCAGTTTATAAGCTTTTACTTATGATTTCAGTTATGAAAAGTCATATGATTCTATTTTCAGCTTTGGGTCATTTTATTCAGATATGAGATTCAATTTGTAACTATACATGTTTACGTATATCGGCATGCACTCTTTTACTCTCATGATCTTATAATTTATGTTATGTGCATGATTTTAGTTATACTTACTCATCTTATTGTACTTACCTTACATACTCTGTACATTTCAAGTACTGACCACATACTCTATGATGTATCATTTCATGATACAGTTCGTACGCTCAAATTCAATTTCGTCGTTAGCCAGTCCCTCGCAAATTTCAGTCCGCTTCTTGTTGGTGAATCCTTATTCGTGAGTGACCTTTTAGATTGTTGAGTTACGTTACTTTATCTTTCGACTTTTTAGTGAGATAGTTGGGAATGTTTTTCCATCAGCTCTTCGCTATGTTAGAGGCTTTTTAAGACAATATGTAGAACTTTAGCTTTGTCAATGTTGACGTTGTATAGTTGATATGTATCTGTGTGACTTTTGCCTATTCATGTTTAGTTTATCAGTTTCCATTTAATGTATGCTCTTTAGCCGCTATGTTTATATCATAGGTTGACTTGGATTCGTTCGTGGTTTTAGGTTCAGTGTCTCGATCTGGGGCCTCAGCTCGGGTCATGAAAACTTGATATCGAGCAAGATTTATAGTGTCCTCTAGGGTATCTCGAAAGTCGCATTGAGTAGAGTCTTTTCATGGGTGTGAAGCGCACCACTTATGGGGAGAGGCTACAAGACGTCTTAGGAAATTTTCCCTTCTTTCAAGGATCTATGTTGTGTGATGAAGTATCTCTCTATCGTTCTAACTAGTGTTATATGCATTTGCAAATCATGCCTACATACCGAGTAAATGGTAGAAGGAACGAAATGAAAATGGCCATGAAGATGGCAATGAATATAAGCACCACCAAGCCCTGCCAGCACTATGAGTGTCCCCTTGCCCGAGTAGGTCTCTCATGTCAAGTTTAGAGCGGCTTTTTAGATGTTGGCAGTACAGGCTTTGACTGCTCAGGTCAACCAGCAAGCTGTGGCCCATGTCCTCGTAATGGGAATACAAAGCTGTGGCTCGAGTTTGAAATTTTCTCAAGATGAATCCACCCGAGTTCCTTGGGTCATGAGTGGATTGTTCGGTGTTGTGGTAACTACACGCAAGTGCACGTGGTCGAACAAGTAGTAAAGTGGCTTAATTAAAGCCAAGTATCGATCCCACAGGGACTGAACTACGGTACTAATTACTTAAGCATTAGTGAACGATATATCTATGTTAATATAGACAACCAAATAAATAATATTTTGAGAGTTGAGTTTACCAAGTACTAAAATCTAAGGAAGATTATATAATTTGAGTCTGACAGTAATGAGCAAGCTGAGGTTAAACAAACATGGTGGGAATTAATTTATCAATACAATTCAGTTAATCTTTTCTTCGATTGCTAGTCAAGAATTATTGCCTATGGATTGAAACTTTTCACTTATCCAATTTAAGAGTCATGAACCTTAATCTACTTTTTCGTGATAAAAGAATTTCATGCTCTAGCCATACATAACCGATTCCTTAATTGAATAATAAGACTTTCAAATATATTTCTATTCTGAATGTAAATCAATTTCAATTTTCTAAACTAAGAAGAGATCATATCCTACCAATTCACAACTTTCCAATTTCTTTCCTTTTCAAGATCAAAATTTGATTTTAGATATACATTAACATTGGCCAAACATTAATGCAGTAAGAACAAGAATTGATAGAACAACCATTGAAGAAAAGATGAAAACTGAAATTATCAACAATTACATTCCACTACACTATTCTTAACCTCGCAAGAAGTGAATTTAGCCACTCATTTATGGATTAATCATCATCAAATAAGTAGAAATCATACAAACAATTGAGATAAAAGAGAAAGAGATAGAGAAGAACCGTAGAGTTGTCCTCTCAACTGCTTGTGACCCACGTTTTTGCTCAACCAAGTCAGAATGTTTAAAATAAAACCTAAGGTGCTATTTATACTATTGAGAATTTTTCCCGAAAACAAGCAACGGGGGCACAGTGCATCGCGGAGCACTCCCTCCGTAACGGGGGGTATCGCGGACCCTCTCTGGAAGTCTGCTCCTCAGCAATTTCAATTTCAGCGTGGCACGGCTTGCATCGCTGAGCCGGGCCAATATGCCACTGGGCAGTTATCGTGCACCTTCACTGAATTTTGATGTCTCCAGAAATTGTATCAACGTGACACGGAGTGCATCATGTAGCACTGCCTCCGTGTCATGGAGGTAACACGAACTCCACTACAAATTGCCAAAATTAATTCACCTGAGGCAGAATGCCTTCACGATGGCAGCATGACACGCTCTCCATCGGCGGAAGCCCTTATTTTTGTCGTGCTTTCCTTGTCCTTTCCACTCCTTGCTTCTGCAAGCTAAGTCCATTTCCGATCTTTACCAACATGTATATTAGCTTCCAAAATATTCTTTTACCTGCAAAACAACACTAATCATGTTGGTTAGTATAAATTCACATTTAAATAAAAATCACATGAGAAAGTACAAATAACGATAGATAAACAAGTCGTAAATGAAGCATTTGAGTATCACTTGGGCATGAAATTCTTCCCAAGATCATGGATGAGGACCCGCATGAGTTTTCTAGAGGAGATACAGAAGATCTACCCAGATTATGAGGGTGATAGAGAAGAGTTCACAAACATAGCCTCCTATCAACCGAAGGGGTTGCTTATATTTGGTACCATCACTGGAAGGACGGTAGAGCAGTGGGTGCAGATTTTCGTGAGTTGGGATGAGTTTATGACGGCCTTTAGACAGATTCTTCCCTAGGGAGTTGAAGGAGGCAAAGGCAGGAGTTCGTCAACTTGAGTGCGTAACAATAGGATCGTGCAAGAGTACTCCTTGAGTTCACCCGCTATCCAAGTATGCCGTAGATGGTCTTGGACTAGAGAGATTGCTATGAATAGATTTGCGTATGGAGTATCAGATTCTGCTATTCAAGGAGGTAGAACCACAATGTTGAAGAGGACCTAGACTTCTCTCGATTGGTTATATGCGCCCAGCGAGAGAGGTGGACCAGATGAAGGAAAGGGGAGAAAGACTAAGAGGGCCAGAAAGGCGCCGGTTCTCCCAAGAGGAGGTCCAATGGCAAAAATCAACCAGAGATCATCAGCCCAGCGGCTATCACGCCCAGTGTTACATCTAGACTAGGGAGTGATCAGAGGGGAAGGACATCAGGCTCTTGAGGTTAGGGACAGTATCAGTAGAACCTAGTATTCTAGCCTTGTAGGTATAGTAATAGTACACTAGAGTGATTCATGTGTTCGTGTGTATGTTTTAGGTGTCGAAGCTTACACATGCTCAGGGATTTCCCTTGCCAAACTACAGGGCCATGGTAGAGTCCATACCCAGCCACCAGCACGCTCAGCTCAGTAGGGTGCATCAACTAGTGCGTGCAGTGGTCGTGCCGAATAGATTTTATGCTTTCATCTCATCATGAGGAGGTCTCTAGATGTGGTCAATGGTATGTTGTGAATATTTCATTTTGATGTGTATGCATTGTTAGATCTAGGGGCTACTTTATCTTATACGACGCCTTATGTTGCTATTAGTTTTGGAGTCAGCCCTAAAATCCTATAAGAACCTTCTCATTCTCTACTTCGCGGCGGCTCGGCCATGGCTCGACTGGATATGCTAAGTTGCCCTATCATAGTCCCCACAAAGTCACTTCAACTAATTTAGTAGAGTTAGACTAACTGATTTCGATGTTATCTTTGGCATGGATCGGTTGCACCCATGTTATGCCTCGTTGAATTGTAGAACCCGAACAAAAGAGAGTTTTGATTTCTGCAAGCTACCCTAGAATGGAAGGGTAGTTCAATGCAGTTTATAGGTCGCCTTGTTTCCTATCTTAAGGCAAGAAAGTGATTTCCAAGGGTTGTGTGTACCACCTAGTTCAGGTTAAGGATGCTAGCATTCGACACCCCACTCTTTAGTTTATCCTTTGTATGTTAGTATCCCAGGTTTTCCTGCATGATCTACTGTGGTCCCTCCCGAGTGGGAGATTGACTTTGGTATTGACTCTTCCTCCCTCGATACGCAGCCTATATCCATTTCTCCTTAAAATGGCTCTAGCTGAGCTAAAGGAGTTGAGAAAGAACAATTGAAGTATCTCTTGGATAAGGGTCACCATGCCTAGCGTGTGCCCGTGGGTGCACTAGTACTTTTGCTCGAAAGAAGGATGGGTCTCTTCGTACGTGTGTTAACTGCCGGCGCTAAAACAAGGTTGGCACCAAGAACAAGGTATCCTCCCCAAATTAGCACGACTTAACTTACCTACTAGGGTGCTAAGTGGTTCTCAAAGATAGACCTCAGACTGGCTAATACCTGCTCAAGGTTTAGGAGAGTGACATCTCGAAGACAAATTTCTAATTCGATATGGTCACTATGAGTTTGTAGCTATGTTGTTTGGACTAACGAATGCTCCTGTAGCTTATGGATATGATGAATAGGGTATTCAAGTTTTTGCTATTTATACATGTTCGTGATTGTCTTCATAGATGACATTCTCATATACTCTCGGAGCAAGGAGGAGCATGATGCTCATTTGAGGGTGGTGCTATAGACTCTCAAGGATCGCCACCTATTTGCTAAAGTCAGCATGTGTGAGTTTTTTTTTGTATTCAGTAGCATTTTTGGGCCATGTGGTGTCAAGTAAGGGTGTGCAAGTGGTCTATCTTTTTCACTCTCAAAAGATAGAAGTTGTAAAGAATTGGCCTAGACCAGTTGATCATTCGAAGATCAGGTGTTTCTTGGGTTTAGCTGGCTATTACAGGAGGTTTGTGGAAGGATTTTCATCCGTAGCAGCACTGTTGACTAAGTTGACCTAGAAGAAAGTCAAATTTCAATGAACAGATGTCTGTGAGAAGAGTTTTTAGGAGTTAAATACTCGACTCACTTCAGCCCCAGTATTGACCCTGCTTGAGGGTACGGATTGATTCGTTGTGTATTGTGATGCCTCTAGGGTTAGCCTTGGGTGTGTGTTGATGCAGCATGGTAAGGTCATTGCATATGCCTCTAGACAGCTTAAGACTCATAAGAAGAATTACCCAACGCATGACCTGGAATTGGCAGTGGTGGTGTTCGCATTGTATATTTGGAGACACTATTTATATGGGGTCCATGTGGATTTTTTTACGTACCACAAGAGCCTATAGTATGTGTTCACCCAGAGGGATTTTAATGTGTGTCAAAGAAGATGGTTAGAGCTGCTCAAGGACTATGACATAAGTGTCCTTTATCATCCGGGCAAGGTCAATGTAGTGGTGGATACCCTTAGCAGACTTTCCATAGAGAGTGTTTCTCATATGGAAAATGGAAGGAAAGAGTTGGTGAAAGATGTGCATCGGCTTGCACGATAAGGGTTCACCTTTTGGATTCGATAGATGGTGGTGTCATTGTTCAGAATGGTTCAGAATCCTCTTTGGTGACTGAGGCCAAGGCTAGTCAATATGAGGATCCTATTTTGGTGAACTTGAAAGAAACGGTTCAAAATTAGAAGGTGGAGGTCTTCTCCCAAGGGGGAGATAGTGTGCTTCGATATCAAGGTCGTTTATGTGTTTTGCGTATCGATGATTTGAGAGAATGGATGTGCATAAGGCTCATGGTTCCTAATATTCTATACATCCAGGTGCCACCAAGATATACCATGACCTATGGGAAGTCTATTGGTAGAATGATATGAAGAAGGACATAGCAGAGCTTGTGGCTAAGTGTCTGAACTATCAACAAGTGAAAGTGGAGCATCAGAGACCTAGAGGTACTCTACAAGACATTCGTATCCTCGCTTGGAAGTGGGAAGAGATTAATATGTACTTCATCATAGTATTTTCTCGTAGTTGCCGACAGTATGACTCTATATGGGTGGTGGTAGACAAGTTGACCAAAGCAGCTCATTTCTTACCGGTCAAAACTACCGATTCAGGTGAGGAATATGCTAGATTATATATTCAAGAGTTTTTTGGTTGCATGGGGTTCCCTTGTCCATCATTTCAGATAGAGGTACTCATTTTACCTTGCAGTTTTGGAGATCATTTTAGAAGAGACTCGGTACTTAAGTTAAGCTTAGTACAGCTTTTCACCCGTGGACAGATGGTCAGGCCGAGCGGACCAATCATACTCTTGAGGATATGTTGAGAAAATGTGTGATTGACTTTAAAGGAAGTTGGGATGATCATTTACCTCTCATCGATTTCGCTTACAACAACAGTTACCATTTTAGCATTCAAATGGCTCCATTTGAGGCTCCTTATGGGCGGAGGTGTAGATCTCCTATTGGTTGATTCAAGGTAGGAGAAGCTACGTTGATAGGACCAAATTCAGTTCATGAGTCTATGGAGAACGTTTAGCTTATTAGGGAAATGCTAAAAATAGATTAGAGTTGTCAAAAGTCATATGCGGATGTTAGGCGGAGAGAACTCAAGTTTGAAGTTGATGATTGGGTATTCTTGAAGGTGTCCCCTATGAAGGAAGTGATGAGGTTCAAAAAGAAAGGGAAGCTTAGTCCCTGATATATTGGCCAATACAGGATTTTGAAACATGATGGCAAGGTGGCCAATGATTTGGAGCTACCAGCGGAGTTAGCATTAGTGCATCTAGTTTTCCATGTATCGTTATTTAAGAAGTGCATTAGTGACCCGGCTTTGGTTGTTCCGGAGGAGAGAATAGGTATGCAAGATAGTCTTACCTATGAGGAGGTACCCGTTAAGATCCTTGATCGTCAGGTTCGGAAGTTAAGGAACAAAGAAGTAGCTTCAAAGAAAGTCTTGTGGAGGAATCAGCTTGTTGAGAGAGCTATGTTGGAGGTCGAAGCAAATATGATTGCTAGATACCCACATTTATTTCCTTCTAGCTCCATTTCAGTTTGAGGTATCAGTTCCCTCCTTAATACTCTACTCAGTTTCATGTCAATTTCATGTCTCTCAGTTCCTTTCATATTTTAGCATTTATGTACGATTCATGAATTTAGTTCAGTCATGTATCTTAGTTCGGAGTCAGTCACTCCGTCATATTTCAGCTTCAGATTCCTAGTTTTGGGATTCCAGTTCTTTCCCTAGCCCTTCAGTCAGCTTAGTCTACATTCAAGGATGTATGTTCCCAAGGGGGAGATATTATAATACCCCAAAAGTCCCTCAGATCAGACTCGTGGTTGAAGTGGAGAAAGCCGAAAAAAATGTTTGCACCAGGTCACAGGACAACTTGTCAAGTGACTCGTTAGGCCATGTGATGGATCGTCACCTGTGAAATGCTGCCATTCTGGAGGAGAGTCATTGTCAGGGGGTCACAACGGGTGGTGTAACAAGTCGTTGGTACTCCCCATGAGTCATGGGTTGACCTATTTGTTGGGCAAGGTGGAAAATAATGTCAAAATCCAGTGATTAGGACGAATGAAGGGACGAGTCATGGTGTCACTTCACGACTCATCGAGTGAGCTGTATTCAAGATGAAAAGAATAAGGAGTATGGAATTCCAGTGGTGGCAACGAGTTAGGGGACGACCCATCAGGCCACCTCACGATTCGTCCAGTCCCTCATTGGGACTCGCAGTGTCACTTTTCCTGCGAAATCAGTAAGGGTGTTTACATCATTTTAAGCTCTGAAAGAGGTATTTTAAAGGGGTTAAACCTATTCTAAATCATTCCCCTCCCATACATGCAAGATTAGGAATTCCCCATTGAAGATCAAGCCTAGAATTCTTCAAGTTATCCTCCAAATCTCTTGGGCTTTCAAAGACTAGTATAGGTTCAATTTACCCAAGTATGTAGGGTTATGAATGAGAGTTCCTTTCACTCTCATTCTTAAAATTCTCCTCAATTCAATGAATTCAAGTTCTAAATCAAGTTCATGATCTTATGTAGGGTTATGAATGAGAGTTCCTTTCACTCTCATCCTTCAACTTGATATCGATATCATGGTAGCGCCCTTAGCCCTGGCAAGGCTTTGGATATCTCTCACAAGCTGGAATGCTGGGCTGTCTTGAGAAGCTCCCCTAACCTCTAGAGCCTGATGCTTTACCTATCTGATCACGCCTAGGTCTGTACGGACTGATGATGGCACTAGGGCTGACGATCTCTGGTGGGACTAATGGCGATGTCCTCCAC